>JAZGTI010004195.1:0-28821 GCA_036877585.1 Botia kubotai | reverse complement strand
TTAAAAATCGCTAGGTATTAGTACTTAATCACTCCCAGACATTTGCTATGTGTGGATAATCTGTGTGGGTTTGGGAAATCATAATGAATCCGCATAAATCATTGTTTATCTATGTACTCTTGTTTATCAAAATATAACATCTTGCTGCACCGATGAAGCGATTTTCTTTCTTGTATTTTTCATTCCACATGGCTTATTGGATAGCGTTAACCAATAGCCAAATAGCTGTTTAGTCATTAATTAAATTTATGCATTTGGCAAATGCTTTTATTCAAAGCGATTTACAGTGCTTTCAAAGTATGCATTTTATCAATGTGTTTTTGGGGAATCAAACCCACAAACTTTGTATCGCTAACGCAATGCTTTAAGCCAATTAAGCTATAGGAACACATTATGTAGTCATTGCTTTATGCTAATGTTGTAGGTTATGCCCACTGTTATCACAGTGATTTAATGCTATGCAATGTTAATGTAATGTTATGGGGGAAACTAGCAAAAAGAAAGGTTGCCATTGGAATCAGTTAAGGTTAAAGTTACACTAAATGTCTGAAATCTGTATGCTATGAACTTATCCGTGTATCATTTAAAGACTGCATATGTTTGCACGTAAGTCATGCCTCATAGCTGCCAACAGCTTTTATGATTTGGCAGTGAACAAAGACTATACTAGGTGGATTGGCATATTTAGGCGTGGACACTAATTTCCTTGCATTTGTTTTTTTTTGGATAGTAGCACTGTAGCTACTGAGAATAAACCGATTTCTTGTTTGTAAAGATTGCAGCACTAAACAGATCCTCCCTGTTAAGTGCACTTGAGATTTTGGCAAAAGGTAACTAGTGATTAAATCTCTCAATTCATGGAAGGCAAGAACAGTGTTTCTAACATTTCCAGATTGCCTGGAAACAATTATTAACTGTGCCAAGAGGATTCCCTTTGTGTTTTCAGTTTAATGCTACAAGTTTTATATCTCAGAATTCCCCCTTTGAGAATGTGCGCTTCAGCCCTTCTGTGTGCATTACACAGGCTAATATAATGCTTAAAGGGGCAGTTCACCCAAAAAACGAAAGTTGTCATCATTTGCTATTGCTGCAAACCCATATGACCTTTTTCTGAGCAACACGAAAGATAATGTTAATGTCTGACAGCCTCAGTCACCATTCTGTTTTACTGCATTTTTTTGTCTATACAATGAAAGTGTAATCTCGGCCACTAACATTCTGCCTAACATCGTTTAACCTAACTGCCTAACAGTTTAAAACCACATGAGGTTTGGGAAACGATGACTGAATATACATTTGTAGGAGAACTTGTTTAATGCAATATCATAATGCATTTAAAGCTTGCAAAAATTGTCACTTTTCCAGTTCCATGACACAATTTGGAAATAGAATTGTCAATTGTTTCAGAGTTTTCCCCTTTGTTCCATTTAAATGTCAAGGTACAGCCAAGCTAGTTTCCATACATGAATCCTTTCTACATGAAACCCTTTCCACTTCTCAGCTTATTAACTTCATCTGTCAACTCCTTGAGGAGCTCAGAAGGTCATGCTTGTGTTTCCTCGTGACCAGGGTGGGGGACTGGCTTATTGTTCATTGGGAAATCTCATATTCCTTATTCACAAGCCTCTCCGCAAGAGGCTACCAGGAACATGATTCTTCTCACATGTAGGTATCTTACAGCGATACATTCCCTCTGTTTTGAACAAGAAGAAACAAGACTGTTGTTCAGCCGTCGGTAAATGGGGACTTTCTTACAGCTGAACTGAAGTGAACCCTTGGGAATGACATGGGTGGAAGTTAAGCCGGGTGCATGCGGTGTGATTTTTGGCGATGGTTTTACCGCCTGAGGAAGATTTTTGGAAACATTAAGTCATTGGACAAAATCATCAGTCTTGAATCATCAGAATTTTTAGGCCACAGTCCTGCAGTGAAAGTGTTTTTGTGAAAGCCATCTAATGAAGGATGTGTGTGACTCGGTGAAAGAGAGACATATAGTTAAAATAGTACTAATAGTAAAACAAGTAATACAAGATTGTCTGTATTAATTTGCAACATGTTTTGATTGTCAATGAAGATCATTCAGAATGTGACAGTTGATCTTCTAAAGAGTTAATGTTGCTACTGCTGACCAAACTCATAGCTAACGTGTGTGACACAAAAGACTATTGATGTTGTACAGTCTCCTGAGGGGAAGCAAAACATCATCATGCTCCATTCGTACAATCTGACGACATACATTCGTAAAACAACCCGACTTCAAATTCCTACAGAGTCATTAGAGGCAGTACAGGTTTCCTCCAAAGTTGATCTTCATCTTTATGACCTGCTGAGTGCTCTTTGAAACACAGAGGAGGCATTAAATTAAAGCCAGATTGCTTCTGTAATAAGCGAGGGGGGCGGGCAGCTGTTGCATACATTCTGCGTCAATAGAAGGCACTTGGGTTTGGGTTCATTTCACTTATGATCGGGCCAATTGACTGGAGTATAGAATGGTCTGGTTCCTCTCAACATGCCAGTCCGCATAGCTGTGAACGAGAACAGTGCGGCACGAGTGCTCACGGACTCAGAAGCTGTGCGGTTGTCTTGTGGTGGGAGGACCGAGTTGAGATCCTGCCAATGACGTCAGGCTGGATCTATAGTAGCTCCACTGTGCTCCTCTGCAGTGTTCGCTCTCCCGGGACGTGACGAGACCTTCCCAGGCCGTTCTGAAGTCATGTGACTGACAATTCTCCATCAATGTTAGAATGTACTGCATATACCTCATAGACAGTTAAGATGTGTAGAAATGGGCTGTACCTATATACAAAAATACAAGTTATGTTAGATGGTGTAGACTTCGTGATTGCTATGTGGTTGTTAGGGTGTTCAGTTTGTTTTAATAAATATAGAACAATTAAATTGACCATTATTATTTATTGTCTCGCTATGTATGGTATTTTTCAATTAATTTTGTTTATTTTAATAAACTAAAGAGCACATTGTTTATGGAACAGCGGCACGATGTTTGTTTTCATTAAGATTGCTGCAAAGTGAACAGCATAGTTGTCTTGTATACTTTACTTGCATAACATTTATTTTTTGTTATAGATTCCCAAATAAATGGTCTAATAACACAGGTGTGTCTTCTAGTGAGCTACATTTCGTCTGTTTAAACCTGAATTTGAGGATAATGAAATGGTATGTTGGTAGCAGACAGAGTGTGTGGGTGTGTGTGTACTGTACTGGTATCTGTAGTTTACAGGAACACATTTATAATGATGTGTACATCGATGTGTATAACAACGTAAACATGGTTTACAAGGCCACTTTCTGTGTCAACATAAGACATACAACTTGGTGTTTTTTTTAAACAAAAATGGCAAATATTTTCTGTGAGGGTTAAAATTTGATTAGCTTAGTATAAAAGCCATTACTCCTATGGAAAGACTGTAAATGACATATGCAAGTGTGCGTGCATGCGCGCGCGCGCGTGTGTGTGTGTGTGAGACGTGGGCAGTGTTAGAATATAAATGGATGTGCTGAAACATATGATTCTCTTCTGTAGTCTACAAGCATTTTATTTTTTAAAAATAGACTTAAACGGGCTCCATGTGGGGAAAATATATATAATTATCTATATATAATCCATTCTGAAGGTGCTGATGTTTACCATGCACAGGATGACTGTCCATATTTGTTATTATCTATTAAAACAAGAGAGTCGAGATGATTTGAGATACTTATCTAATTCAGTTCAATTTTATTTATATCATGCTTTTTACAATGTTACATGGCTTCAAAGCAGCTTTACATATAAGGAATAATATTAATAAAACCACAGAACAAATGTCAGACATGTTAATGGTATTCTTGCAAATAATATGTGTGAGATGTATGAGACTAATTAGGTATACTAGGTTTATAGTATGTTTATGAATAAAGGGTTGACTGAACCGATAAAACCACAAAATCATTAAGCAAGAATGATTTTCAGTAGTTTAGTCAGTAGCTCATGCAAAGCTCTTGGGCTTTGACAATGTAAATCAAATGAAAATTTTTCTGGAGTAAAAGTTTTTTTTTGAGTGGGAAATTGCCTCGAGGAAGACGGAAAGCGTTTTTCCACTAGGCGTAGCGACAGGCTTACAGTGACATAACAGAAAACAAAGCGTCTCAGAGACTTTGCCTTGCCCATTGTCCTTTGAAAGTACGCAAATCGGGTGGCGAACGCTCTCTTGATGTCACCCTCCCCACACAAGCTATTGTTTTCCCTCTTGGGTAGACATCGGCCAGCCAAGCTGAGATGACCCCCTCCCAGCCTCCTCTACTGTGAGAACATAGATGGAACACTAGCCAGTGAATGTCGAAAGCCTGCCAGTGAACGTCAAAAGCCTGCCCATGGCTTGGCCCTGTACATTGTTGTTATTAGTACCCCCTCAGTCTGGTGTCTACTGTGGAACAGGTCACAGCCTTGATGGAGTCAGGCAGGCCTGCAGACTGGTGCTGGCTGAATTGTTTAATTAATTCCTGCTTTGGGACATAAAGGTGGAACATACCCCATGGCCCGCTGTAGCGACGTTAGTGTCCCCACAGTTTTGGAGCGGGAAAAACTTATGGTGTCAGCTGACGTGTGTTTATTTTTTGGGTGAGCGGAAAACACATTCAGAGGGTTCATTCGAGGACTATACTTGGAAAGTTCAATTATGACCATGAGTTTTTTTTTGTCAGGAATTCAAAATGGCTGGTTTCTGTGACTTTCTATCTGTGCTTTTCATCGAAATACTGGAGGAGACTGCTTTTGGAAATAGGAAAAGCATATTTGTTACACAGTTGTGCACTTAATTACAAAATGGCTACCTTTCTCGGGACATGTCATAATCGTGCATGGACTCGATTATAATGCAGCATATGCTAACCAATAAGATTTAACAGCATCAGTGTACAGAATGAGGAGGCATGATTATCTACTGTAGGTTCTATTGTTTGATCATCTAGCATTTTGGGGATCATTTACATTTAACTCCCATTTTGATTTGTTGGGGACCGGTCACTAATCAATGCCATTTTTTTTGTCATATTAAGTGAACAGGTCGGAGTTGGAGAATGCAGATCTCAGGCCTCATTTCTGACAGTTCCCGCAGTACTGGATTAAGAAGTGTGTACATTTTGTGGGGAGTTTTGTGATTTTTCAGCATTAGGAGCAAAGTTTAAAGAAGCGTCTAACACTGGCTGTACCACACGCCATTTAAAAGAATTCTTGTAGACCATGAGCTTTCCTTTAGTGTTTGAAAAATGTTAGTCAGACGTTAATCCCCTCGCTTGTTTCTCAGTAGATTGTTTTAATTGGAATCGTCTTTGAAAGCTGCAATCCGTAACATTTACCTCTATCGCCATCTCTGTTCGAAACATAGAATAGCTTAGAATAAGAATAAGTTACTTGCAGATTTATTTTCTTAACAAGGATGACAAGTTTAATTTTTAAACAGCTGTTGTAAGAACAAGGTACAAACTCTGCACCATCCTCAGCACCAATACACACGATGTAGTAGCTGGATCTTCTTCTTTCTGCTTATAGGCATGACGTAACCACAAGTCAAATCTGACATTTCCTGGAAAATCAGACTCGACATCATTAAAAATCAATATTATAACCTTACCGTTGGAGATCTGTTATGTACTTTCTCGATAGTAGATTGATTTTTAACCAAAATAGTTATGGATTGCAGCTTTAAACATGCACAGATATAAACAAATTAGTAATATAAACTAAACGAATTCAATATTTTGAATGAGATATTCTTGTATTGGACATGTAAGTGCTGTCATTTTGTGAACACCTGACGAATTAGCACAGAGCATGCTAAGGTTTAGCATTGGGCTATGAACTCGTGTGGAGAAGTGTCATTCATCATTATGATGATTTTCTTATTTGGACATCCTCTCATTGATTGCTGTGCGTCTGCTGTAACAAATGGAATGAAACTGAGGCTGACAGCTAAAGAAAACTGGCAGAATTGCTCTGTAACGTCGAATGACATCAGATGACTCTGGAAAGAGCCGAGATTGACTGATTCAGCTGTACTAACATTACCTCAGCTGTCAGTCTCCTTAAGCTGCAAGGGTTTCACACGCAGCTGCTCCTTCATCTGAAAAGACCAGCAAATAAACAGGGAAGAGCTCTGTTTTCTGCTGCGTATTGACAGTAACATATACACCTATTTATTTGGACACCTTGCTTATTTTGAAAGGCCTGAGAGGTAGTATAAGAAAGGTGCAGTGGTGTTTATAGCATGACTGGATGGATGTTGTTTGTTTTTACGGTTTGTGCATGTTTGCGGTGAGTGGCAAGAAGTGCTTCTTATATGTCTGGGCTAAGAAAAACTACCATTCCACCTAAAGTACATAAATACCTGCAGTGGACTTGTAGGTTTGCCAACTGTGCAACTGAGCCAGACTTGTTTAAACATTAATCCACATCTGGAATGGCACCATTGTGAGGTACCTCTGTTATTCACTTAAGCCATAAGACTTGGTGAATTCTGAAACACATACTACTGTATCTTATTGTATTAACCTGTTTGTACACAGGGTATATAATCTACTACTAGGACCTATAATGTACTACTTCATTATACAAGAGAATAATATACTGACTCATGCTGTAAATAAAGACTCTTACTCTCCTAAAATAACAGGTGGTCTCTCAGTTTGGGGGCTGATTCATGTTTGATTAGAAGAAAATAGGTCAGGTTACCCTACTGTATATGGAAAGTGATGCTTGTAGCTAATTCTCTCTCTCTCTCTCTCTCTCTCTCTCCCCTCTCTCTCCCCTCTCAGAAAGAGATCCAGGCAATGAGCCAGTGTCACCATCCCAACATTGTGTCGTACTACACCTCTTTCGTGGTGAAGGATGAGCTGTGGTTGGTGATGAAGCTGCTCAGTGGTGGTGAGTACCGCCCACCTGCTACATTTCCTCCAATCACATCACCTCATTCCCAGCAGTCCTCATTCTGTTGTTTCATACAATAGTCATTCATCTCGCCAACCCTTTGTGGTTTATATATTCATTTTCTGTTGCCTAATATATGCGTTGCTTCTTTTGGTAATGTAGTATAGGCACTGATTAGGATCTTGAATAACTGATGCAGTCTGCCATGGGCTCCCCCATGGAGCTAATCACAGCTCGCTGTTAATTACAGCAGAGAGACGCATTACTGCTGCAGCAGCCAAATGCAGAGAACCGCAGGATGCAGAATATCTTGGGGTAGGATTGCGCTACGACCGCTCGAGGTGGAGAGATCTGACAATCTTGTCATTCTGGCCTGAAGAGATCTGTCATTTCTCCTGAGACATGCACAGCATAGCTTTGTCTTAATGCATTTGGTTGTGCAACGGGTTGGAATGTTGTCATGCTTTTGGCAGCAGTTATGTGCTGTTAGGCCAGGATTAGTTTCCTAAACATATGGGTGATTGTAAACCTAAAGTTTATTGTGCGTTTTGTAATATTGTAATTTTTTTACCAATGTTCTATGAGAAAATTGGAACTCTTTAGTGAAAGCTGTATCTGTTTTACTGTGCAGCATATTATTGCAGTGTTTCAAAATGGATCATATCCGCAAGCTCCCGCAGTGCTCCTGTCCTTCCAGACCTCATTGTATGAAGTAACTGCTGAGAGATTGATGATATGTTTCAAGCCACCATGTAATGTTCAGTCCCAGACCCAGCCAAATGCTGCGTAGGGCGAATATATAGCCTGACTTGAGTTGTGGCCTTTCCAGCCCCAATGCAGAGCATCTGGATAATCACTTTTCGTTTTATGCTTGTCATGTGCCATCTCATTCTTAAGCCTCTGCCAGCCAAAGATGCCCAGGTGGCACGCTGCCCCTCTCCAATATGGTGGTCGGACTCTCTTCTTCATGTCTGTAGTAAAACGAAACAGAGCAGCACCTACGACTCTGTGTTTGGTGGTTAGAATGGGCAAGTTAGCCCCTGCTGGTAGATGTTGTACTTACAACATCTGGCTACACAAAAGTCTCCATGAATGAACATTTGAAGTATCTGTGTATGTTTTTTTTTTTAATGATTCATTGCTATAGTATAATAGATGTTTTATCAGTATTCGTCTGTTAGCTCTTTTTGAGGCCTTAAGTATGAAACTTAGAGCGTTGATACAACGTCATTGTGACGTCATTAAACGTTGATACGATGACATACGATTGTTGTCATGAGCAAAGTTGGCAGACTTCAGATTGCGTCTGTCTGAACCAGCCAATCAGCTGCCATTCAATTGAGTGACAAACAGGTAATAAACCTGTCAGCTTGTGCATTTTTATTAACTGTTTCTCTATAAAACAGGGAGGAGCCAAAATAATGAAGTTGATTAGTCCAATAATGTATCACAATATCGACTCGTCAGCCCCCTGTCGGGTGGCAACTGGACTGGTCCATAAAATGTGACATCTTTGTCTTTGAACTGTCCCATCTTGATGCCGACATTTTTCATATTCCCAGCAGTCGGATGCATTGACGTAAACGCGATCCTACACAATGCTGCTGGGTAGCATTCCATGCTTTCAGCACAGGAAGTGTGTTGAGGAAAGAGCTAAGAAACCCATTCATGTCACACATTTTTTTGGTTTACTAGGAGAATGGCTTGTTGTGCAGTGTCACATTCATGAGGGCTGCAGGGTGTGACATTAATACTGTAAAATGTCTCAACTGGCTTATCAGATTTATCAGATAAACTGATATTCTGATAAACAGTTTATACCACTTTAGGTATAGCTGTACAAACGTCATTGAGCTGAACTGCTTTACTCTGTTATTAAAAGTGACTAACAAATACAAAGACATAATAAATAAATGCAGTTTCCTGTAGCTCAGTGGTTAGAGCATGGCGTTAACAACGCCAAAGTCATGGGTTCAAACCCAGGGATTGCACATACTCAATGTATAATGATCAATGTGTAGTATAATGCAATGTAAGTCGCTTTGGATAAAAGCGTCTGCCAAATGCCTAAATGTAAATAAAGGCCAGACGTGTCCGAAACAAAGCTCCGATGGAAAGCTATGTAAGAAATTTGTTGCCTGGAAATATTTGCGCACAGAATGTTGCGATTGACCAATGAGAATCAAGTATTCCAGAAAGCCACATGATAAATCATGAGATCTACTGTCACCATAAGATGTTGATCATACCGACCATCCCTGATGCTCATGACACATAAGAAATGTGTGCTCATTAAGATCACAAGTTTAAATCCGGCCTGCATCATGTCTCACCATCAATCATTCTCTTCCATCCTTGACTTTCCTATGTAGTGAAGACAAAAGCCTTTAACATAATTGAATCTATAAGAGAATAAATGAGTAGTACACATTTTAGTTACTGTATTGATTCTGTAACATTATACTGGAAGAGCAACTGGCGGAACGCATGCATCTCAGCCTGGCCTGTTTGTTAGGTACAAAGGTACGTGAGATACGAGCTCCGGTCAATAACTTCATTAGCTTAAAGCACAAAAGAGTTTGTCCTTTCTCTGGCCTTTGGACATCACTTATGAGCTAGATGGAAACTTCTGCAAACACATTGTTGGCTGTTACTCTTATGTATATCAAATCCATGTATAATGTGTAGCAAAGCAGCTAAATTATTTAATTACTGTATTTAGTTAGTTGCATTTACTTTACATACTTTTATTTGCGTATGTTGTAATAAAACGATGCAAAACTAGCATTTCCTGGGAAATCATACCCAGCTGCTTAAATTATAATCCATTATTATAATCTTACCGTTCTGAATAGGGGTAAGGAGTCTGTTTTGAACACTGACCTGCCATGTACTTGCTCAATAACTGAGAAGCATAAGAAGCTTAGAAGCTTTTATCTAGTTTAGAATGTGTTTAAGAGTAATTCAAACTGTATGCCCCTTATTGTTTTAAGATAAAGCTTGAGCTGGCTTTTGTGGGTTTTAAACATGATGTTTTGAAACACGGCTTTGTGCCCATAGTCACAGCCCACTTGTAGACCACAGATGCTTCCTATCTTCCCTTCAGTCCCTCAGGCCCTCCACCTTTATTTTCTTGGAGCTGTTTCTCCATCACCAGTGGCCCCATATGGCCCTGTGCCCTTTGGCACAGTGGGCACGAGGTGGCTTGTTCCGTACACGCCAACGCAGGATCCTTAGGAAGTCAGCAGTGTCAGTTAGTTGAACAATATTTGGAGTTGGACAAAAAGCAATTTTCTTTTTCTCCTGTGGAATTACATTTGGAATTACGGACTGGACGTTGGTGAGACGTTCTGCTTCTCTTCAGCGTGTCATGAGAGAATATTGAGAGCACTTCTGCTCCACATCATTATGATTCAAGTTACTTTCAAGGGCATTTGGAAAGAATTTGGCTCATGTCAGGAAGACAAATCGATTTGACTTTGAATTCAATGAAGTGAAGTGTTTGGGTTTACATCTGTCACAACTCGGCACAGGGCTTCACCTGATTTAGGCATTCCAGGACAACCAACATTCCTGGGGCTTGGAATAAGAGCATGATCCGACTGTTTTGGGGAATTTTGTCAGAGTTTTGTTGATAAGTTTACATTCATGGTTAAAGTCATAGTTTACCCAGAGATTAAAATTCTGTCATTATTTACTCACCCTTATGTCATTTCAAACTCATGACTTAATTTTCTTAATTTTCTGAAAAGAAAAAACGAAGCTGTCACATGGCTTTACAACGCGCAACAGAATATAGGTCAAAGGTCATATGAATTTCTTTTGTGGTGTTTGACATTTTTAAAGCTTGACAGCCTTTACCAGTTCCCTAAATTAATGTTGGCTAACGTTCTCTAAGAGTTCTCTCAAAGAGTTAACAAAAATGATCTTGCAGTAATGTTAGTAGACTGTTTTTTGTTATATATCCCATATATCAAAAACCTATTCTTAATTAGTCTTGTTTAGTGAAACATTTTAGAAATATTACAGAATTAAAAAAAATGTTTGAATAACATTCTTATAACCAAACAATAATGTTAGTAAAATGTCTAAAAAACTGGACTTTTTGAATGTTCCTAAAACTTTATAACATTTTTAATATTTTTCTACTTAATCGAAATGTTACAGAAACATTCTATTCAGAAACCACCTACAATTTTTTGCTGGGTAGTCACAGCTCACTTTTATTGTATGGAAAAGAGTTTTCTCAAACTTCTCCTTTTGTTATTCCACAGAATACATTCATAGATAGATTCATGCAAGTCTGGAATAACATTTGTGTGTAACTGAATTTGTATTTTTGGGTGTACTGTTCCTTTAAGTTAATATCCCTGGAGCTCAGGTTGTTAAGGGGAGTTGTTGACTACAGTTTTATGTCTCCCTCTCTGTCTGACCCTATTTGTGTGTGTTTGACGCTCAATATTTCTGCTGGTTTTACTCAGCTGCCCCACCCATCAGCCTCGCAAGGGCTTGTGAAGTAAAGTGGTGATGTTTGCAAAGTATCTGTCTCTCTCTGCCTGTCAGCTGAACCGCTCGAAGTGTCTCTTAATCCAGGTCGTATTCGTCATTGAAATGTGATGTGCTGTGTGCTCAGTCAGCAGTGCGCTGGCTCCATGCCCACACACACACACACACACACACACACTTAGATTTGTCAGGTTTTGCTCACTTTTATTAAATTTGTCCCCAATTTATGGTTCAGTAAACACACACACTTTCTCTGTCTTGTTTTTCTTTTTATTTTAATGCAGTTATTTGAGTGTTTTATAAAACTGCCTAAAGGCAGAAGCCACTTGGAGGTTATTGATGCCCTTTTTAAACCAAAAGGAATGAACTGGTAAAGAAGAAAAAACAAGAAACCAAAATAAGAAAACACATGAGCCATTTTTCTGCTTCTTGGAAGCACATTTACTATGAACTGGGGTGTGGGCGTGATAAACTACCTTGATTTCCAAACCGAGATCTCTTGCTTTTTCCTGGTGACTCATGGGTCACTTTTACTGTAATATAGTACTATCTAGGGCTGCCTAATATTGATAAAAATATATATTAATATATTTCACCCTTTTGATCATAATGTAACTATGTTGATGTGTATGAATGCACTGTAATGAATGTTTAGTTTTTTCCTTACCAGTCAAAGAAACTTTAAGTAGTAAGTAAACATTAGGTTTAATATCATTGAACTAAAGTCATTAGTTTAAAAGTCATTAAACTAAATGAAACCAGTATAATACGAGTTGTTTCTGGTTTGGTGTTAATGAATTGGATAAGACAAACATTGTTCCATATAATCCCAGTTTAATAAAATTCCTCTTGTTTGTAATGAATGACTGTTACTAGCCGAGAAGAAAAGGAAACTCAAGGGTAGGGGTGTAGAGATCAAGCAGGAGGTTACATCCTTAAGTCACTGTGCCAATAAATATCCTAGTGTCCGTGGCCTGGCTCTCTGCCCTGCAAACACTCCACTGACTCCTGTCCATCTGGAAGTTTAATGTTCCGCTTTCGGCTTCAGTGACAAAGCCCACTGATGCCACTGCACTCCATCAGAACTCTGGAATTCCGTGAATTCACACTTCCGGTTCTTGGAATTTCAGTTTAAACTATATGCAAAAAAGAAGCTTTTGGTTGGCTGTAGAATTTGCTGCTTAGAGAAACTACTTGACAAATTATATAACTACTCAGGAATTATATACAGTGTGTAACTTTTGGATGGCTGGAAAACCAAACTGTCTATGTCTAGCCGAGGTCTGTGTAAAATCAGATATTCTGAGTAATTCCAGACCAGCAGTCATTTTAGCTAATCTTGGTTTATGATATTTACATCATTTCCCTTGGGGCTTTTGTCTGCGTCGTCATGCTTCTGCCGGAGCTGTATGCATCTCTCTGTGCTCAATACTTTCAGAAGGTGCTGGCTGTTCTCCAAGCTCAAGGCCTAACTGCTTATTAAAGATGCTGATGAAATATTCCCTACTGCACTGAACTGTTGTATAGTCCTTAATTAAATGTCATGGGAAAAAAACGACTGACAGTTTTTATCCCACATAATTTGCTTTTGTGTATATGTTCCAATTCCTCAAGGATAAGATAATATTGATTTACTGGGTGTCACATAATCAAATTAGATTATCTGTGGATCTATCTCTCTGTCTGTCTGTCTGTCTATGTATCTGTCTTTGTGTGCGTATAGTCAGAGTTTTTGAATCGATTCATTGAAAAACAGACTGATTCACAGAAACGAACTGGGCATGCAGTCCTAATGGTCCTGTGTCAATCATGTCTTGTTACAGCTCTCTGTGCTGTGTTTGTTGCAGGTTCCGTGCTGGACGTGATCAAGCACATAATTTCAAAGGGAGAACACAAGACCGGTGTGCTGGATGAAGCTAGTATAGCTACTGTGCTGAAAGAGGTTCTTCAGGGTCTAGAGTACCTTCACAAAAACGGACAGATTCACAGGTAAGACGCCTTTCGGTGAAGTTACATGGCATAGTTGTGAGATGAATGCTTGCCTGTGGGCTGCCAAATGTTTGATAGAAAGTAAAAGGGGGTTTCAAGAGTTCTGTGGCTTTTAAACAACACAAAAGATGTATTCAAGACCCCACTGGTTTCAACAGACGCGCTCTGTTGGACATCTGTGGACCTATGTAATTCAATCAGTGCAATCTCACAGCAGCTGAGATGAATGATGTCATTAATGAATTCCAGTTCAGAACCAACGCCTGGTTGAGATTCTTCAGGAAGTCATGAGAGACTTGACTAAAGCAATCCAGTCTAATACTCTCACACCTCACACTTCAGTCTTTCATGGTTACAATACACACATTTTTAATGTTCCTTCACACTTTTTAACACCAGATCCATACAGTCAATTTAAAAGCCATATATAAGGAATTTGCTCATAAATGTCATCCTTGTTTTTTTTTAGTAAACTCACTCCTTTGTGAGTTCATCCAAAACTTGTAGCTTTTCTCCAGACGTCAGTATGCGTTTTTCATCATTGACCGATTGCTAATTTAAATGGTCAGTAATATTAGTTGCTTTCTTTCGCATTCCTTGCTCTCTCTCTACAAGCACTGACCGGTTAAAGCAGACAGTGCAAATAATTCACAGGCATTTAGGCTGGTTAAGTACCCATGACTTGTGAGCTAGGTTCTGAATCTCAATGAAGGAGACCTTGTCTTCCTCTCGGTTGTGCCGCCAGGCTGACAGCAGGTAATTCTTGCCTCATGAAACACTTCTGAGAGTTTTTTTTTAGATGCCTGACACATGCTTTGATGCACAAGAAGATTTTGGATGCTTGAGTGAATTTTGTTTTACAGTCAAAGAAGGAAAATAGCTTTAAAAAAAACTAAATCCCTTGACAAATGCAGTTTCTTGCCATTGGTGACGTATTTCCTTTTGAGACAGGAAGTTGGGTTGTATTGAAAGGGATCATTGCTTTTTATTTGCCAAATTTATCTTTTTATTTGCCAGGTTGCCTTTAGTTACATCACAGCCATGAAATATGGTTTGCTTTTTGCTGTTGCTAATTTGTTACAGGTATTGTTTAGGGGTGGGGCATTCTCATTCTAGAGAGAATTTGATTGGACAGTGCAAGATGAGTCATGATTATTTTTGGTCCATTCTGCCAGGGAACAAACTGGACATTTTAAATGTGTACATGTGGGTTTGAGGCGAGTGTGAACGTATGTTTGCGTGTCCTTGCACAAACATGCATAGTTGCATGAGGAGGGCAGGATACCTGCTGCATCTCTGGAGGATGCAATTAGACACTGTGGCTTAAGAATGTCATGAAGTCAGAGGTCAGTGAGGAAAGCCGCAGAATTCTTCATCATCCTCACCACCATGAGAGGTCCAGCAGATGGGTGTAAAAATGATTTCTTCCTCACAGCTTCTCGCAAAGTATCTCATCCTCATCGCAGTTTGTAAAGTAAAATAAAAGCTTATTTCTGCTCTTGTGTAATTGACCTCAAATGGATTGCTTTGGTCGTCCCAACACTGAAGTTTGATTATGTCACCATGGCCTCCACAGGGTTGACATCACTGCTTAGGCTGTTAGCAATCTATATCTCTTAGATCTCAAGAAACCATGCTGCTATTGTTCTGACGTTCCTTGGATTGCCCAGTACCATCTGGCTTTTATATGGTGATGCAGTTGCATTCTGGGAAGTTTTCAAAGATCAGACTACTGGAATGTAATTATCAGGCCCGTGATAATCTGCCATAGCTTCCATGCCATCCAGTCTTTCTCTGCCTTCAATAAATGCTTACATGACACTATTCTTAACCCTGGGTTAATGGCATTTTCAACATTTAGTTAAGGCCACGTTTAACCCTGGGTTAAGTAGCACTTGTAATTGTGAAAAAGCTTATACCAAGGATTTATTTAAAGTCTGTAAAGTGTAAATTTTTATACATTTTTATACATAAATGCATTTAAATATGTATTTATTGTGAAATGCACTTTGTAAATATAATATTAAACACATAGATTAATCCCATCTCAAAGTCTCTTTACATTCTGCTTTTGAATATCATATCTCATTTTCCAAATCAGGCTTGTTCTGTCCTCTGTGTACCCAGAAATATGCAAACAATTATCAGTCATGTTCGCAAGCCCTGTAATTAATCTCGCAACATCTGTTACACTTCAGATGTGCGTTGGTTTGGAGTGGACATGTGTTAGTGTGTTTTGATTTGCCCAGCAGGAGTGAAAACTGTTGGTCTGTGTGTGTGTGTTTACCTAACAATATACTGAGGACAAATTTGTGCTCAAAAGTGAGCAAAACCCTCATTTGTAAAAACACTATCAAATGTAATAAAGTTTTTAATTGTAAAACTGCAGTAAGTTTTCTAGTTGGGTTAGAGTTAGAGTATGGGTTTGAGTTAGGTTATAGTGTTTATAACCAGCTGTGTTTAAAATAAATAGAAGTCTATGAAATGCCCCCATTTAGATAAGTAAATGTGTGTGTGTGTGCGCACTTAAGCAACGGAAAGCTTGCAATTATAGTTTTGCGCCTCTGAACACATAATTGGATACTGCATTGGCAAGAGAATGTAAGGGTTATGATAACATAAATGAAGTCTCCGTCTCATTATGTTCAACTTGCAACTTGCTTTGTGTCATAGTCCTTAGCTTCCTTAATTCTTATCTCTGCTGCCCCCATGTGGACAGGACAATACATTGCAAAGCGTGCATGTACCAGTGGTGCTACAGGATCACTGTGACAGACTGTACATCGGCAGCGGAACAAAAAAGCTCCTCAATTAGAATTTACAGACTCTTACTTTGACAGTCTCCTGACAAACACACAGCACAAAGACTCTAGACTGGATCACCTGTTTTTTCAGGGAGAAAAACAGATGATTTATGTCTTTCAGGCTGCAGTGACGTCATCAGACAGTGTTAAACACAGGGCAGAGGGAGGGATAGAACATTGGCCTTATTTGCATCCAAATAAACAGTCTGTTACCTTGACTACCGATGGCTAGATTCTACTCTGTGTGATTTGGTATCAGTGAAACAAACACTTTGGCAGACACAAGCCTTTGATTTCCACACACAACCCACATTCACTCTAAATTGTGGACATTTCAGTGACCTTTATAATCTGTTTTCTTGCAAAGTTTGTATTCTATGTGTTTGTGTGTCTAAGAGACAGACTTGTTTGTTTTTGCTACAGGGATCTCAAAGCAGGAAACATTCTGTTAGGGGAGGATGGATCAGTCCAAATAGCAGGTACAGAATTTCCCAGAATTCATTGTTTTCTTTTTTTGTCTTATGTAACCCTGAAAATCTCTCTCCCTCACTGTAGCTCTCTAATCAGTTCTGGCACCTGTTGTGCAGGTTGGAGGTCAATGAGACCTATCAACATGTCAATGAGGGCAATACCCAGCTAACAGGTTCTCAGAACATTTTCTAAAAGTTATTTTAAAGTTCTCTAAAACTTTGTCATAAATGTTAAAATGTTTTTTCTAACTTGTGAGTGGAACGTTTAAAAAAAAAGACAGAATTAAAAAAAGTTTACATAACGTTCTTATAACCAAGCTATAACGTAAAATGCATAACTAAAAATAAAAAAAACTAAACGTTTTTAACATTCTTGAACTATTTTACATTTTTGGTTACTCAATAGAAAGTTACGGAAACGTTCTTACAATCTAAAATTGTTAGCTGGGTATTTATCCATTTGAAAGTCAGATGGCAGTATGTGCAGTCTTGTTTTCATGTTAGTCAGTGTTTATAGATCATTTTGTTTCTTTTAATAGACAACATAGTTTGCTGATGGCTTTTTTAACATTTCTCTTTAGATTTTGGTGTAAGTGCCTTCTTAGCCACTGGTGGGGACATGACAAGAAATAAAGTACGCAAGACATTCGTAGGAACACCGTGTTGGATGGCCCCAGAAGTGATGGAGCAGGTCTGTATCTCCACCACCCACCCCTCTCTCACCACCAATTGAGTGAGTCACGTTTCCTTTCAATTTCAGACACACAGTCTGAACTCATTTAGATTAACCGAACACACCGAATCCGGTTTTTATTTACATTTCCAAGAGACATGCACTGAATTACATGGACAATTAAAGCCCTTATTTTCTTCTTTAAATGGAAGAACTTCAGTATGGTGGCAATTGCCAGTAACTGCTGGCATATGGATGTATCCCTAACGTTCAACAAACTTTCAACTGTTTGCGTGCAGGTGAAAGGTTATGACTTCAAAGCAGACATCTGGAGTTTTGGGATCACAGCCATAGAGCTGGCCACAGGCGCTGCTCCTTATCACAAATACCCTCCTATGAAGGTGAGGACATGTTAGATGTGGATCTAGAAAAGTATGCCAATACCCTGCTGTTATGAACGATACAAATTCTCATTTAATTAGTATCAATACTTTAACAAGAGTTTTAATAAGAGTCGTATTTCCTGAGAGGCGCTCTCAGCACACCCTGCAGGAACACTTGACGTGTCAAACTTTACCTCACGCACGCGCCGCACCTGTAGCAGTTCTCTTACCGAACGCCCACAGTTTGTGGACCAAGTCGATGCAAGTAGCAAAATATGGCATTATTTTAGGTACATTACCAACAGTCAGGGCTAACTGACGCACACCACAAAGCCCATCTGTAAAAAAGGTTTCAAACAATCGCAAACCAAAAAATCATTTGGCAGACAAAAATCTTGATTTTTTTTTTTTTAAATAACTTTTTGTGTTTGTCTAGGTTTTTGCTCTGGTATCATTTTATTTTGGGTATTGGTATTTAGATATTTTAGTTGGGTCTCGTATCAAAGTCATAATCCATTAGATGCGAGCTCTAGTGAACTTCACAACAGCCCTAAGACACTCACATGCGACATGCTGTTTTTATGAAGGGATATATTTAGATATTTAGGACGCTTTTTATGTTTGTAGGTGCTGATGTTGACCCTACAGAATGATCCACCTTGTCTTGAGACGGGCATCACGGACAAAGAGATGGTGAAGAAATATGGCAAATCCTTGAGGAAGATGATCTCGTTGTGTTTGCAGAAGGACCCAGAGAAAAGGTGCAGACCTTCAGTGTTCCCGTGGGCTCTTATGAATAATTCTAAACCGTTTATATGGTGCCAAAATTTGTGATTTATTAGCTGGGACCTACAATATTATTTGTGTTGAGGCTGAGAATGTCTGACACCTTCTCGAGTTACAAATACAAATATATTATACAATATATTATACAAATGTTTTTAGTAGTGTTTGTTTTTTAGGCCAACATCATCAGAACTCCTAAAACATAAATTCTTCCAGAAAGCCAAGGTAGGAGTCTTTCATAACATTGTGTTTGGTTAATTTCAGGATTGTATGTAATTTATGTACATTTTATTATGTGTTTCTTGCTACGTCTTAACAAAAGTTTTTCTTCCTCCAGTATTATTATTGTTTTCCACATTTTAAAATAATTGTAAAGTCATCAAAATTATAAAATGACACTAATGAAAGTATAGGAGTTACGTGACCAAAACATATTAAACGTAATCTGTCTTATATAGTAGCTACTTCAAAATATCCACCATTTGCCTAAATGACATCTGTGCAGATTCTGGCTGTTCTGTCTCAGCCAACTTCACAAGAGGCATCATGGGATGCTTATTAAACAGTATTGAAGGATTTACCGTGTCTGCTGGGAACTCGTTGGCTGTTTTTCCTTTACTCTCAGTCAGATGTCTAAACTTTTGCCTAGTCACGTGTATGAATCCTAGTTGAGTTCCGTCCAGCATTCCTCTCATTTCTGGGTCAGTGCCAGTGGTCTGAACATAAGCAGGGATTCGTATCCCAACATCCCTCTCCAGCTGGCTAAAAAGGTCTCTGCCAAATGCAGTTTCGTTTTGACTGTCTAAAAAAGTACTCAATTCCCTTGTGTTCAGATGCTACCCCACTCGCCCAGTAGGGGGAAACAACAATGTTTGTTAGGCCAGGTTTTAATCTATGACTCAGTTTAGTTAGTAACATTTAAAGACAATTTTTCCAGAAACATTTTTTGTTATACTGGTTGAATGTCTCGTCACATTCCAATGGCTAATTTCAGTGGTCTAAATATATTTCTATCAATGTATATCGTTTGTGAAAGGCACGGGACCATCCAATCATTGCGGTTGGTCCGAATACAATGATAGGATGTCCTACCTGTCTGTCAAACTATGTATTTGCATACCTCCACATACCTTGCCCGCACAGACAATCTTCCTTGTGTTTTGGAAGAGGCGTGGGGAGCACTTGAAAGGAGGGTGGGACCTTAGGTTTTCAAAGCTAGCTTGCTATTGCTACTCTCTCTGAATTTGCCCTACCATAATATCCAATGCTTTGTTCCACCTTTTTGGGCAGAATAATGAATTCCTGCAGGAGAAGCTACTACATAGAGCACCTACAATAACAGAGAGAGCAAAAAGGGTAAGAAAATCATATTAAAAATGCACGCACACACGTATTTATTGTTTTTAGAATTATCCAATATAAAAAGTACACCTCGCAAGCATTTTGTAACCGTATTCTAAGTTTTTGTTTAATAATACTTGTAGCTATTTCTACAAGAAGAAATTGTTTTTCTAGATTTTCGAATTGCTGATCAAAAAAATTGTTCTGGATAAATGCTAAATGTTCTGCTAAATGCTGTATGTAAACGTAGGCATGTCTGCGTGTGTTTGTAGGTACGGCGGGTTCCGGGTTCGAGTGGGAGACTCCATAAAACAGTAGATGGTGAGTGGGAATGGAGTGACGATGAACTGGATGAGGAGAGCGAGGAGGGAAAAGCTGCTGTCGCCGCTTTACGGGTAACACACAAACGTTTCGGGCCTTGTGTTAGCGATAATCAACATTGTATTACTCTAGACAAGTCACATTTGGAAATGTTGTGTAGTTCTGTAGTTGGCTGTTTGCACTGTAGTTCTGTAGTTTTTGTTGTTTGTTTGTGTGTGGTCTTTTTTTAAAACCACTGGTTGCTGTGGCACTTCTCACCTCTGGGCTCTGTGTTTTTTGTTCGCTAAAGGAGCAGCAGTCCAAGTCGACAAGGCGACAAGTCCGATTCTCTCAGCCCCTTGAGCTGCCCACGCCCAGGGTTGTTCAGTTTTCCCACTGATACAGATGGCTAACCTAACAAAGGAAGCACAATGAGTTTGTAGGGACAGGACATGCTGGTGTAGGGACAGGAAGTGTCAATTATCTAGTGTTCTGTACCATTGCTGGTGCCATGCCATGAACCTTGCCCCACAGCAAACCAAATTGAACCGAACCGTGGCCCAAAAACCAAACTGACCCATGACTCTTGTGTATTGTACACCCCTACAGTCTTTTATGCCTGCTATTTGTCTTATTATCCAACTTAAGAGACTAAAACAATAAGTTCATAAGGGGACAGGCCGGTGAACATTGCACCCTAAGTTATCTCTTATAGCCTGTAAATAATCGTGCGGTATTAATATGGATCACTAAAGATGATAACAGTTGTTTCATATCAGGGCTCAACAGAGAGAACAACAAACTGTAAAAGAGATCCAGAACTTTTGATTAAACTGTGACTTACCCTGTTGGGCCAGAGCAGTGTTGTTACTACTGTACCCTACATTTTTTATCTTGTATATATTCTTGTACATGCTTTTAACATTTATTTTTCACTAATGTATTGACCATTGTTGTTGCAAGTTTTTGTGTAATCACCGTAGTAACAATATCTACCTGGCCAATATATATATTTAGTCGAAACTGCAATAATATTTTGTGATTTGGAAGCATGCTACAAATGAGTAAAAATCATACTGTCATCACTTTAAAGCAAAGGTGTTTTTATGAATTTATAGCTGTCCTGGTGTTATATCATAGCAGTATATTTGGCAGATATTATTACACATTAAAACCCTTTACGATAAAGTCAAGGAAATTATTGGCTGGCTAAGTTGATCCCTGAACTACTGACGGTTCAGCAGAATAAATTTGTATCGTTAGAGCCTGCATATCCTTTTTTAAATGTTCCATTTTAAAAACATAGTCAAGCTTCGCTTATTCAAGCTTAAACATGCCATGGAGATCACACTGCAGGATTAGATACTGATCTGGCTGTTTTAAAGATGCAATCTGTAACTTTTTTCTCTCTGTCACCATCTCTGTTTAAAACATAAAATTGCATGTTACTTTACATGCTTTTCTTTACGTATGTTGAGGTCAAATAAAGCCAAGCTAACATATCCTAGAAAAACTGACCCAACAGCTCAATTATAAATTAATATTATAAATTTATTGTTGGGAATCAGGGTTAGGCAAGGAGATCGTGTTAAACGCGAATCCATCATGTACTTGCTCAATAACTGATTTTTGTTTCTTTTTAATAAAAAGTTAGAGATTGCACTTTAAGACTACGCTGGAGAATCAGCGTAGTCGAGACACAATTCTTACAAGACGGAGAGATTGACTTGAGAGCTTCTAAATTTCTGATATAATTATGGATAATGTGTTCTTCCTGGAAGCCATCTGTATCATGTATCTGTCATTCATACTGACCAAATTAAACCTCTGTAATAACCAAACCAGATTATGTTTAACAGCCTTTATAATAAAACCTGCTGGGTTAAGCACTGACATGTTTGTGGTCGCTTCGGGTTGCTACATGCTTTGTATCCCTATATGGTCTCTTGACATACGTGTAGCTAAAAGCAATTTACTTTTTGGTATCGATTGTTTACCAGTGTGTTTGTTTATGGGTGTGGACGTGCATTGAACTTTGAGTTAATAATATGTTGAACGTAATACTTTCCACGCAGATATGACAATAATATGTGCCTCCATAACGAAATTATTTAGATTTCAATAAAGAGTCATTAATTTATTCTTAAATTGTGATACTAAAACTATGAGCTGTTTACTCGGTCAAAAAGTGTGGAATAAAAGCATCCAAACCCATGAAGGATCGTACCTCCCTGCTTCATTCCTTATTACAGTGTGTTCAAATCCAAAGCAGAATTACAGTAACGTGAATGATTATGCATCATATCGGTTGTGTTTGACCTCTGACCTTTGCCCTTCTGTCTCCCTCACAGTCACCTAGAGTAAAGGAACAGAATACGGAGGTAGGTAGAGGATCGGCACTGTTTGCTATGTTGCATGGGATACCCAGATTACCAACATTTGCTCAAATAAATAATACACAACAGAGTATACTGCACAGAATACCGTATCCCACAATGCAATGCACATGTGTTTATATGCGTGTATTTGTAGATTTTTCCGCCTTTCAGTGGTCAGCTCCAGCCTGAACTACCTCACAGTGCTGCCCAGGGTCCACCCAACCCTCAAAATAATGCACCAACCACAGCTCCATCTCACGGCCAACCTGCTGCAAACCCTGCCCAGGTAGGACATCGACTTCTGAAAAATCATCGTCCATACAACACATTTAAAGCTACATACAAACAACATCCAATTAATGTAATCTTTGCCTCTATTTGTAGGCCCCAGTTCCTGGAAATGAATCCCCTATCAGTTTGGTATTAAGATTAAGGTATGTTGTATATGCTGTACTCGTGTTTATCAGCCCTTTATTGGCGTTAACGGTGCCCACTAACCTTTAGCTTGGAATCACACCTCCAGTCTTGAACATAATCTACCATATGTTCATAGTGTCGATGTTTGTATTGTTATATGGGTAATATAATTTGAGATGTCAGTAACACTTCAGTCTAATCATTTAGAAAAAAAAAGCATGTTAAAATAAACACAATTCCAATATTTTGTAATACGGAATTTTCCTACCAACAATTTTAGGCTTGAATTAGTGTTTTTCCTGTTTTTGAATTGATGTCCGTAATTAGTCTATAATACATTCAGCCTCAAACCTAAACGTTTCATTGAACAGTCTGTTCACTTTATTTCGGTCTGCTGCTGTCCTGCAGGAACGTAAAGAAGGAGCTGAATGACATCCGGTTTGAGTTCATGCCTGGCAGAGGTAAGAACAGCACACTCCTGCTGTGACATCACAGTCTTACCTGTAATTGTCATACATACTGCATACTGCATACTGCACTGCATCAAGTACAGTGTCATGTTTCGTTCCATTTGCATTTACAGTCTACAGGGCAGACATCAGCCTCTGCTGTTCTTATGTAATTCTGTCTTTATTTTGCACCCTGAAATTACGACAGCATGTTAGGATGATGTGTGATTTAGAACAGAGCCGATTACCTATAAACCATCAGACTCGCTCTGTAAGATCTACAACCACATCCGTTTACAGATCCAGGAGTTTATAATTAGCCCAAAGTTTGTTGATCTGACTGACTTATTTGAAATAGCAAAGTCATTCTTCCGTCTGTTACTCCATCACATATCTTTTCTCATTTTGTAGACACAGCCGATGGGGTTTCTCAGGAACTGGTCACAGCTGGCCTTGTAGATGGGAGAGATTTAGTTATAGGTAAGAAATATTTATACTACGCGAGTTTACTGTTAAGCACACTTTAAACATACAGTGGGGTCCAAAATGTTTGAGACCAAATTCAACATTTTTCATTTTTTAATTCAACAGTTTACTAACATCAGGTTTTGTTTTGAGTCCAGCTTGAGTGCATGTTGTCATCAAAAAGAGGAACATGCAGGACCAAACACTGTAAACAAATACTGAGAAAATCTGAAAGTCATGTTTTCTGCAAGTTCCAACTTCAAGCAATTATTAATGCGGAAAAAGATTTTTGGGCCCCACTGAATGATGTCATATGTTGTGACACTATTTTCACTGTGTCATGGTAAAAATGTTGAATTATAGTAAACACACAGTTTTGGCTCTAAACCTCAGTTTTGTGTCATTTCAGTGGCTGCTAACTTGCAGAAGATAGTGGAAGAGCCTCATTCCAATAAAAATGTCACTTTTAAACTGGTGAGTGGCAGGTTGTGTCAATGCCACTGTATGTTAATGCTAAACACCGTTCTGTTGTAACACGACACGCTGTGTTTTCCAGGCCTCTGGCATCGAGGGCTCAGACATTCCTGATGATGTCAAACTCTTGGGCTTCGCTCAGCTTAGCATTAGCTAAATTTCAGCTCTGCGCGGGACCACGACTTGCCTACAAATGTGAAAGCATACCAACTCTACCAACAGCATGACACATTGATATATTTTCCCCTCTCATAATTGCCCAAAAGAAACCACTGTTGCCAAAGAGAAAAGCACCGTAGCGCCAACCCACAGGAATTCGTGAGATCGCAGAGTTGCAAAACATGAGATTTATCATAAATTGTAGGAATCCAAATAAAGTTTACGATTTATGCATGTAAGTACGCAGTTATCATCACAACAGATATAACCTTAATGTTTTTTATATTTATTCTTTCACTTCCTTCTTTTTGCCTGACGTTTTCCTCCTTTTGCACAATCTGAGCGCCCCTTAAACTGAAAAATGTAAAAACGCCTCATTATTGTAACTACTGAGTGCATATGGGGGAATAAAACACAAAGACATTTGGGTTAAATGGGTGACTGTGGTTAAGTCTGCTATAGTCATTTTTGCATGTATGTTTTTTTTAATGCCTTAAAAGAAACGCCTAGCATAGCGCTTATTGTTTTCAAGGTTTATTCAGACAAACCTGATGCATGTTCATAGAAGTCTTTAAGTTTTAAATCTCTGAATGCTTAATCATTTGTAACATTTTGTTTCAAATTTCAGACATTTCTGATTGTTGTATCAACAACAAAGAGCTTTACATTCTTGACTGTTGTATAGATAGCCTTTTTTTAATGCTTACTGGCTAGTGTCTGTAGATAACATTATTTTGTTTTATTTCAGCTATAACGCAGATTAATATTAGTAAGTACAACGGGTGGTTGTAACTTTGAATCTGATAGCCAGCTGCCATTTCGCTAGCTAAATTTTATTTATCAGTTTAATGACACCGTGTGCCCCAATAAACAAAAACTTTAAAGTTGCCCCCCCCCCCCCACACCCCTATTTTAATATATATTTAAGGTGTGCTGTGTCAGTGGGGCGGATTTTAGGATGTTACCGTCTCATGCTGCTCTAAAACACTTGCCTTAATGTTTCTACACATTTTTACATCACCATATCCTTTATTGATTATTTTCACAATACAATTTATGAATTGTAGTTTTCAGTTTCAGCAACATTATCTGTGAGTATTGTTTTTTTTTATTGGTCTCTCTTTGTTGAAAGTTCATGCAAGTATGTGAGATACTTTGTTGAAACTTTGATTTTTGGCTTTTTCTGCTGTGGAATTGAACTCTTAGTATTCACGCTTATTTCTGATGTAGATGAACTTGATCGAACGTGTTTGTAAATAATGTCATTTGCCTTTGGTTTGGTTTTATATGGGATGTTTCACTCATGGCCTTGGTGTTCTTTATAAATGAGGTGATGGGAGGTGTCAGCTGCACAGACGCATTTTGAGTTGTGTTGGTTTGTCTCTGTGTCTTTGAGGGGGCTTGTGTTCACAGGTCGACAACTAGTTCACAACGACTAAACTCCTAGACCGTCCCGTGTTTACTTCTCATGTAAGAGACGTGTAAAAAAATAGAGTTAAATATCTTTTGCAACAACAGCCTGAAATAATGTGAGCATTGACAAAAATATGTGTACTCACCCTTCTGATTAAAAAAATTGGTTATTCCAGATTTCTCCAGAATGTCAGTTTATGGTAGATTTAAGACTGTATTATAGCCACTGATAATTAGAAAAGCGTCATTTAGTCGCGAATCTGAATGATACAAAATACAAATACAATTTTGGTCCGTCATCGCACTCTTTTTAAAGCAATATTTAACCTGATACATGCGCAATATTATTAAATCATTTAAAGCCGTTTCTTCTGTTTTTGTTTTATAGGAAAGATTTTAACTCGCATGTATTGTGTGAAGTTTTTGGAAAAGCTCCTCGTTAAGTCCGTCTAATGTTTTTGACTGCAGTCACAACAAAGCAGGCCACAAAAAATACAAATGGTTCTAAAAAAAAAGAAATATAAAAAATAATTCCTGTGCTTGCATTCAAGTGCTCAACACGGAGTATAAAAAAAGTACATCGGAAAAATCAATATGCGAAGATAGAAGGGCGATATAATAATAATTATGTGTTTAATAATGTTTAATTGATTATGTTATGATACATTAAATAATATATTTTTAAATCCATATTTATGGTTAGGGTTAATACATTTTTCACAGTGAAAATATTCTGCTTCTCTTGAGAGACTTTCTTAAATGTGGACCGGTGTTGCAGTAGGTTACTGCGGAAGGCTTTTACAGTACATTTAGCGTAAGCAATAAAAATAATGAAAAAACAAAAAAACAGCTTAGGATCAATTTATTTTTCTTTAGTTTATATTTTAACTTTCCTCAAACTATTGCTTGTTTTAAGGCATGTTTCTTTAAATGCTTTAAAATAAAAAAAATTAACATACCACAAAGGGTTAAACGAGAAATGACTCTTATTGGCTGTGGTACCTGTACTGTACTTGTTACAAGGAAAAGGGAACATCTTTTCCCTTTGGGGATGGCCACTTACGTCTAAATATTATGCCTGACCTCACATGCATATCACAGCAGTTTATACCACAATAATAAGACTGTCTTAAGAGTAAAGAAAGCGCTTTTGTGTGAAAGCATTAGCCTTATGATCCAAAGTCCCTCAGACTCACAGCTATGCTGGAACACACACACACACACACACACACACACACACACTGTGCGCGCACACACTTGTTAGAACTTGTTGGAACTGTTTGGTAACGCATTACAATAAGGTCCATTTGTTATCATTAGTTAACTACCTTAGTTATAATGAACTAACAATAAACGACACGTAAGCAGCATGTAAAAGACATTTTTAAAGTAAAAAGTTGTCATACTTTAATACAAAATAAACTAACGTGAACAATAGTATTTGTATTAAGATTAACAAATACATGCTGTAAAATATGCTGTTTATTGCTAGTTCATGTTAGCTAATGCAACATTAACTAATTAACCTTATTGTAGTGTTGCCAGTTGTTTTCAGAATATTTTAATCGTTTAAAAACTGTATTGCTATTTATTGTTGCATAATACCAAAACGTTTATTTTTAAACATTGTAACTTTCCTCTCAGCCCTGTAATAACAGCGGTTTATCTTTAATCTCATCCGTATCGCTGAGTAACAGATAAGTGCGGGCTTGCAGATCTTCAACCCGAACGTGGACTTGTGACAAGTTTAAAAATTAATTTCTCTCCGCACGCGTGAATTGCAGGTTATGCGTTTTAAGAGCGACAACAAACCGATAGTCGTCCAGTGAAGATGATAGACTTCGCGCAGATCTTGTCGTCTGTTGGAGAGTTCGGGGCGTTTCAGAAGCGCCTGCTGTTGGCGGTATGTCTCCCCAACATCTTCACAGCTTTTCACATGTTCAGCCAGGTCTTCACGGCCATCACCTTCTCACACAACTGCAACACCAGCTGGATCCTACGGCAGGGTCCCAACCTGACCGACGAGAAACGGATGAACCTCACAATCCCTTTGGATAGTCAGGGAGAATATGAGAGGTGTACGATGTTCTCACCTGTTGATCTTGATCTGGATGTTATTGAAGCTTATGGAATTAACACAACCACATCATGTACTGACGGATGGATTTATAAGGCGCCAGAGGGGAGCAGCACACTTATAACCGAGGTACAGAACTGTGACGGTCTGTGTGACAAAGGTTACATGATTGTTTAGTTTCATGCGGTTTGCTTGACCCGCTGTTGTTGTGTAGAATGAAATGATATAACCCTCATATATAGTTAAGTTTTCTTATTCATATATGTTGTTATTTTCAAAAATGATTTAAATATACATTGTTGTAATTTAATTGTTATGCTGTTATGTTTTGGATTATGCTGTTTTGCTAAGTCTCTTGACATCCTGTAGTAATACCTAAGTGGTCTAAATATATTTATATAAATATGTCAAAATGATCGCCCAATCATTGCATTCGGTCCGAATGCAATGATAGGATGTTCTACTTGCCTGTCAAACCATTTATGGATTTAATGTGTTGGAGGAGGTGTGGCTTTAGAGAGTGCTCTGAACGGAGGGCAAGATATTATGCTTTCCAAGCTAGCTTGCTATTTATTGCTAGCCTCTCTGAAATTGCCTACTCTACTTTTTAAAACCCTTTCAAGTAACACTTTACAATAAGGTTGTATTTGTTAACATTAGCTAATGCATTAGCTAACATGAACAAACAATGAGAAATATAGTTTTACATCTTTTATTAATCTTTGTTAATGTTTGTTAATGCAAATTCAATTGTTCATTGATGATTCATGTTAGTTCATTGTAAAACAACTAAACACGTTTAATTTAAACAC
>JAZGTI010004194.1:0-28823 GCA_036877585.1 Botia kubotai | reverse complement strand
GAACAGCTGTTCATTGCTTAAATACAGCATAACCTGACCAGGCTAAAACAGCAAGGTCTATGACACAAATCCTCAAAATCAGCCTTTTTCAAAAGGAAAAGGGAAGATTAACCATCAGCACTTTCCATTCTCTGAAAAATGTAGCACTAAACCACTTGTATAGTAAAGCTGTCAAACATTTTATCATTGATTGAGTGTCTACACCAAATCAAAGCTAGCTTTGTTATTTTAGACACCAAAAATACCTAAAATGTCTTTAAAAAAAACAAACTTTTTTGATGTATACAGGATTTATCCACTGTTCACTATGGAGAAACAATGTTATGAAGACCTCTTAAAATACTTTGATCTAATATTCCATGAATATTCCACCTAATTTTCTAATAATGACGGACATCTGAAGAACAAATGCACCGGAGCAATCTGGGCTGATTTGTTCAAGGGCTCAATTTTGTTTGAGTACAATTGTGATCTTATTAACTCCCTAGTTCTTGGGTCACTAACTGTGTGAGACTAATATCTTTTGTGTCATATCAAACCACAAAAGATTTTTTGTCAGTTATGTTTCATTTGAGTTAACTTGGACAGAAATTGTTGTCATAAAAATAGAAAAATCTACCTATAAAATGTTTGATAGCACAGCTCAGATAATTTATCTTGAAAAACATTGATGAGAACTGCTTAAATCTGACTTGTGATTGCAGACTTTGTTGTCTGAGAAAACACAGCTATAGACATTGTTGAGGTTGACAAATCTAATTTCAAGAAACAACTGAAACGTTAAATAGATCTCATTTATGACTCTTCTTTCCAATGGGAATGCACATTGTGAAGTGTTCCAGAATACACAACCCACAATCAGAAAGTGTGCAACATTTCTGTCTTTAGTTCCTGAAATCTGTGGGTGCCAACATATAGAGCAAGCCAACATCTAAGCGGGTCATGATATTTCCTGAACATGTGACCTGTTCTGGGAAGTCACACTGGTGTTTCTTTAATCTGAAATGTTGCATTAGCATAGTCTTAAATTGCTTTAAGCAAATCTTACTGAGACCATTTTCTTTTCATTAACTTTGTACCTAATTATGGACTGAAATCTTAGTTAAGTACTACTGATCATTTACCACTTTAAACACAATTAATTTATTAAAATAATGCTTTTGGCTTACCATGTAAGTTTGGTCATTTTGGCTTTGGTGACAATAAGGTTGGCATCATATATCATCTGAATAATGTCGCCAACTTTGGTGACTGCATCCGGCTTAATCATAGCCAAAGTCCTAAGGAAGACATTAAACAGAAACACTACTCTAGTGTAGAAAGCAGAGAAGTGAAAGAGAAAACCTTCTTGTGGTTGAACCAAATCAGCAATGGGTTTGAAGATAGGCTACAACCGATAACATATTTAAAATGTAACAAATCCTGCAATATAAGACAATTTGTTAAAAGCAATTTGTTAGTCAGTTTTAATCATGACCAAAAATGTTGGTTCCCTTTTATTTTCTAGTCATACAATGCAACCTGGGCCATGTGATGAAGGTGGCCATTAAAAGCACATCTTTACACTACCCCTTTATAATTGTGTCCCACAGCCCATGAATTCTAGTGGCGGCCCTGGTCTGACTAAACAGCAAGCACTTTATTAGTCAGTTTAAGTGTGTATTGCTGTGGGAACGTCTATCTCTACGGTCTGTCTCAATCTGTCCCTCTGTAATCTTTCCCAAATTTATATTCATGACACACCACCATGAACCTCACAAGAGAGATTGAGTAGTTAGACAACAGTGTGAGTTTGACTGATAAAGTGTGAACTGAAATAATTGATTTATTAGAGAAGTAATTAGTGTCCAGTGATATGCCCTTGACTGAGACGGGTAATAGCAGATCATCTCCACTTCATAAAAATTACATTAGAAGATTATTTAACATGCACTCTCAACAAGTTGATCAGGAGGGGACATACTGATAAAAACAAAACAAGGCTGTTAATGACTCTGTCATGTGGCATCAAATAATCCATTCATCACATTGAATAAATATATTGATTAAAAATATTTTCTGACAGCTTAAAACAGCAGTTCACCCTCATGTTGTTCCAAACCTATGTGACTTTTTGTTATACATGGAATACAAAAGGTAAATTTTTGACCTGGGAATTAAAAGTTACAGGAAATAAGAATTGGCATTGTCTACCTCAAAAACAACTATAAACGTTTTCATATGACTTGTGTTACATTCCAAATCTTCTGAACCATACAATAGCTTTGTACAAGAAATGGACTGAGAAGTTGTTATTCAGTGAAAGTCTTGGCATAAGCTCTTCCACAGCCCACTTGAGTCGAAAAAGCCAACATATCAGTGCATAATTTAAATACTGCCATGAATTTTTTTTATTTAAGACTGCACTGATGTCCTTAACAGACAAAATCTATAAGTTTCTACCTTTCCAAAATGGCACAGAGTTCTGTTCAGTGATAAAGTACCTTTCCTTCTTACTGCCCATTTTATTGGCTGTGTACTGGTCCCCATAACCAATGAGGTTAAGTTGACGAGAGTAGATGTTTACTCGGTTGCCAACAAACAGATCCTCTGGGTGGAGGTCATCGTACTTAGTCCGCCGCAGAAAGGTGCGCTGGTTCTTCATATCAAACTATATAAAAGACAGAAACATACTTGTGAAGGGGACAAAACTCAAACGTTTTGCAAGTCAAAAATTTACATTTCCAGCTGGATCTTTGAGCAGCATCTGAAGTCTGAGTAACACAACGCACCATCTCCACCGAGCCATCTTTAGGGAAGTAGAGCAGCTGGTATCGTCGTAGGAGAGCAGCGCTGGGGTCGTACCACTCAGCCAGAAAGGCAAAGCGTTCCTCCTGTGTGTAGCACAACAGAAACAAAACACACAGTGAAGCTAGGCCCTGCAGGAGAATGTCACTGAGCTGACCTCCTTGGTTGGACAGGGAGCTGTTACAGCCGTTCTCTGACCCTTACAGACAGGCAGCTGGGCCTGTTAACATGCTGAGCCAAAGATTCAGACCTTAAGTCAGCCTTTGATCCCCTGAGAAGCCTCATTGCAGATGGGATCCAATATCCAGCTGCTTACACTACTGCTTCTGAATCCATGCAATACCGTACATCCTTTCACAAACATTAAGGATGCACAAAATTATTTTCTCATCTTGGCCAATATAGAAAATGCTGGCTAATATTCTAAATCTACAGGGCTGTAGTTGGACCCAGGGGAGACAATATGTAGTAATTATATATATATATATATATATATATATATATATACAGTATTATTACTATATCATTATTATTAGTATTAGCGGTTGAGGTAACAGATAGTGTGAAATTTTTTAGGACATATGGCATCTCCATAATAACTGAACAAAATTAAAACTATTAAATGATTAATAGTAGCAATGTTTGTTATTTAAGATGATTTCCAGTGTTAATAGAGGTAACATGTCAACAATCATTCCTAACATGAGGCTGACCTCATTTTATCTTACTCCTTTTTGCCACCAGGCTTTCCTGTAGCTCAGTGGTTAGACCATGGTGTTAACAACAACAAGGTCATGGGTTCGATCCCAGGGATTGCATACTCACATACAATGTATAGTATAATACAATGTAAGTCGCTTTGGATAAAAGCGTCTGCTAAATGCATAAATGTAATGTTCGCTGGCAACATAAAAACCATGCAGTGAAACATGAAACATTAAACCAAAAAGCTAGCTTGTAATTCTTCATACTGTATCATCCCAAGGAATCCCTTTAACATAACTGAGTGTTCTATCTTAAATCTAATGGGGCCCCTTTCCTAAGCAAAGGCTATTTTTACCTCAGTCAGCTATGACAGAGATAGTACTGACAATGAACAGCCTTCTTTGTTACAATAAGCACAGGCACGAATATGCCCTAAGAAACACTTCCTATATAGCCAGCATCTCTACTTTTTTGGATTCCACTTTAAATTAATTAATACATTTTCTAATGTATCAATGCTAATGCTATTAATTGCCTGTTTACCCAGGCAATTAATAGCATTATAATAAATGCACTTTGTGGAGACATTATTTAAAGAAATGTGATGATTTCCAGTCTGAAGGTTTAAAGTTCTGTTTTGTGCTCATAAAAGAGTTCCAGCTACTGTCACTTGTTTGATTAAAATAAATGTGAAGGTGAACAGTATTCATTTCTCAGCACTTAACTCATTGAATTTGTCAGATCTTAACTTAGATCTTAAGATAGGACGATTCAATAATACGGTCCATGCAAAATCAAACAAACACAAATAAACAAACAAAAATGCTAACCCATATTTCTATGGGTACCCTAACTCCATAATTAGTACTACTGAGGTGTTTTGTAAAATGCATTGTGGTGTTTTGCCAGTCTGAGTAGGGAAGGTTCAGTAGGTCATCCCTCCCTACAGCTTTGTGCAAAATGTGAGCTATTATATGTCCACATTCTGCCTGGGCAAAAGTTACCTGAGGACAGCTATGTTAACGTAAGGCTTAAAAACATAAGGCTTTTTCTTTAATATTAGCACTGTAAACAAATCGTGAAGTGCACCCAATGTTACTGTAACTTGTTCTGTCATATGAAACCAAAGTTGTTGCTTTACATGTTTACAGAAGGAATAAGAGCACTTTGAGGGGACACATGGCTTCAAATGAACATTCCAGACCAACAAAATCACAGACTTCTGGCTAATGACACTGGCCAGATTAAACTGGAAACAGCTAGGCTTATCTACCTCTAACCCTCTAAAAAATAGGGCTTTCCTCTCAGAGCCCTTCTTCGAAGCTAAAACTTTCTCAGACACCTGCTGTTGCCCTATGCTATCACTGCAAACATTTCATGCTGTCCACATGGAGATGGATAGATGTACACTACTTAAGGAGGCAGAATGTGAATTGGAAACTAAAACAATGTGGGAGCACAACAGAGCAGGAAGATGATGGACAAACGTATTATGTTACCTACAGAATAACAAGGTTTAGATTGTTGTTCAAATGACACTAAAAAAGCATTTTATTTCACTTAATGAAATTAAAGTCTTTTTTCAATTGACTCTTGTTATTTAATTTGACCTTCCATCTTCCTAAGCACAATTCTGTGAATTTGGAATCACAATTCCAAGAAAATGGAATTGTGAAACCTCCAGACAACCAATACAGTTTTCATATTTAGTACAAAAAACACTTCATCATTCATTCTTACTGAAACCTGCCAAACCACATTTACAGTGTATGTAGAAAGCTTTTATGAAGGCAAATTCTGACATCTAGTGGTAGATCAATGAGAGCATTTAGAATTTCAAGACAATCATTGAAAAAGCAAAACTTGTTTACGATTTATGCAGTGTTGTGCCTGTAACGTCATCGTACAACACAAAATAATTCCTAATTAGTAATTAGTTATATCAATGACGCAATCATTCATTATCTTCCTTAGTTCAATTAGCCGTTTTTACCTGCTATTTATTTGTTTATGTCTGCACGCTTATTATTACGATCATCGTTATCCAAGATTACTATTAACATTATCGTGATATTTTATATTTTAGTGCACGCAGCACATTTGATCAGGTTTTCGTTACAGATTTTTTTTCCATTAATGTTTAAACTTCATACAGCATTTCCCTCAAACAACCAATATTCATAATCATAATAGATCAATTATTTAAGTAGAAATACGAAAAAAACATTGTCTTTCACTTACCATGTAAAATTTTATTATGAAAGAAAACAAAAGTGTTTGTTCAGTATTGTTTAACAGGCGGTTTGTTGTCTTCCTTTAGCTTCGACGTTAAGTCTCATCACCATAGCAACACCATCCGACACGATACAGCAAAACCTATCGTTAAAAAATATCTGCTGTAAATTTGTATATCTAACATGTAGTGTTTTAAAGAGAAAATAAGAAAGGTGAACTTACAAACGTTTACGGAGCACATAGATTGCTTATTCTGCTTCTGTTGTAACCCGGAAGTAATCGTTTCTGACCTTTACCGCCAACTGACACATGGCACGTGAGTTTGTTATGGTTTGGACTTAACGACATTTTAGTTTAGTGGTATGTGGAACTTTTAAGCTTAAAATGTTCCCGAGCTATAGGAATATAAGAACAAGGGTCTTTGGCAAGATTTAAAAAATGGGTTTATGTTTAGTTTATTCTTGTCAAGTGTGTGGTATTTGTAGACATTTCTGTTGGCGTACAACAAAAGCAGTTTAAATGGATCGCAGACCACATATTTTAAATGGAGGTCTAGCAACAGAGCTTGAAGCTAGTGGACTTCAATTGGTGGGTCCTATAACACAAAAGTATTGTCAGCGTTGTTGTTTCAATGATCACAAATGTAAACAAATTAAGTAAAAACACAAGTAATGCGTTTACAGGGAGATCCACTGTAGAGGGCAAGAGTTCTGCATAAAAACCCAAAGACCATAATGGATGTACATTACAGGTATTGTTCTTGTAATGGTAACTGACTGACTGTGACACTATACCAAACAAGCTATTTAACGGAACAGGTAAAAAGTAAATCATGACAGGAACATTTAATATATTTCGTGCATCAGTGCAAAAACAAAATGGTTTGGTGATGTACAATAAAAACGTACTGCTAGTAAAGCCTGTTAAACAGCATATAATAAACAGCTACTTTGTTTCCTTATTCTCTACAATTCATTTAGCACCACAACTGCTATTTTACTTGGAAAACGTGTGGGTTGCTCCTGAAAATAGTTATGAAGAAAATCTGTTAATGTACCATGTTATCAGAAGTCAATAAGTGTTTTTAATAATAAATGGCTGCCTTTGCATAGCAATATTAGACAGATCCAATGGATAAAACGGAATTATCTGTCATTTACTTCTCATAGATGGGATTATAAATTAATTTCGGATGAAAGCTAAGGCCAAAATCTTTAGCCTGTCCTCTGACACTTTCATGGACATCTGAAACCTCACAATATGTTTATCTACTTTTTAAAGATCTGCGGGTCTTGAAGTACAGCTGCGTTCGGTATCGTTGAAGACGCATTTCTCTTTGTCGTCTTCCATACCACTTAGCGGCGGTAATGCGTTTCTGACCTGTGTCAAACAGCAGAATACCAGCTACTTTCTAAAGCCATGTGGTACTCTTTATGCGCATGTTCACAGTGATGCAGTTTTAAGTTTATACCCTTTCATCGCAGGTGGTAACATATTGAAACGATTGCGGCTTTTAATTTTAACGTAATCGTGAGCGATACATAATTAATATAAACAGAAACAAACATGGCTACACCAGCACAGGGCGAGGGCAGTGATGATGCCATGGATGAATTTATGGAGAAGTTTAAGAAACAAAAATACAAAAACGCGTTTAATGAAAGCAACTGGGAGGAGGTAGGAACTGTCAAACTCGTAATGATCATTTGCAACGATATGTTGCTGTTTGTAAACGTGACATCAGGTTGACGTTGCTGATGTTAGTAGCAGTACATTACATTTCGCTGTCATTTTAAACATGACCTGTACATCTCGCAGGAGTTTGATAAGGTGCCCATGTTCATGAAGACGGCTCCAGAGGAGATAGACCCAGTGAAACACCCTGATCTCGCCTGCATTCAGTCTATTATCCATGATGATGATAGAACCCCTGAAGGTGGGCCCTGCCTTTTCTTTTAACATCGTTATTATTTATTTGGTTTATGTAGTACTGCCTTTAAATGGCAGTTAAAAAATTAAAATAAACCTATTCTGTGTTGTCTTTAGAGCAAGCCAGGAGTTTGAAGGATGAGGGGAATGAGTACTTTAAGGAGAAAAACTATAAGAAAGCTGTAGAGTCCTACACAGCAGGATTGAAGAAGAACAGCGTGGATCTTGAACTCAGTGCAATTCTATACACTAATCGTGCAGCTGCGCATTTCCATTTAGGTGCAGTCAGTATTCACCTACAACTACAACGCACGCTATGCACTAGATGAATTTAAGTTTTTCCTGTTAATTTATTTGAATCTCTGAAATATACAATTAATTATTTTGTGTCTTCAGGTAATATGCGTTCAGCTTTGAATGATGCCACAGCAGCAAAGAAGCTGAAGCCTGACCACATTAAAGCCATTTTAAGAGGTGTGTTATATGTAACTGAACACATTTACATGAATGCTTTTAATAGACTATTTTGTACAATGCGATTCATAGTGCATTGAAGCAATCTATCAGTTTTGTGTGTTTTCTTGGAATTTGAACCAGTGACCCTGGCATTGCTATAACTGTGCTGTAGCAGTTGAGATACAAGAAGCAAACCAAAGTGACCTTATTTTGTGTAGTAAAGGTACTATATACAGAGGATACTATGACTGTGTATTTATTGTGTGTGTGTGTGTGTGTGTGTGTGTATAGGAGCACAGTGCTGTATGGAGCTGCGTAACTATGCAGAAGCTTTGCAGTGGTGTGATGAGGGTCTCAGGCTGCTTCCCACTGACAAGAAACTACAGGAGCTGAGAGCCAAAGCAGATAAACAGAAGGTAAAAACTCCTGTTGTGTTTAATTAGAACTATAGTGTCCTTTCTGAAAACTTGATCTCTACATTTAATTGGGTTATGCTACGTATTGTAGAGAGAGCTAGAGAGAGATGCCAGAAAGGCAAAGGTCAAAGCGAAGAAGGAGCAGAACGAGAGAGAAACACTGATGGCTGCTATTAAGGTAAGAGTTGTGACTTTCAGTACTACAGATATGATGGTTTTCACACTTTGTTCGACTACTCAGTCCAAACCATGGTACAGTATATACATGGAACATTCTTTAAAACTGGAGAACTTCTAGTGAAGCGTCACCTTTTGGTGTGGCAGTTTCTTCTATTTTCTGAGGTAGCTTTATAATGTAATGTATAATTTGTAATGCTTAGTTTATAATGATAATATATACAGTTAAATGGTAAGGCCTGGCATTCAATTTTTTGTTTTTTTAATCTCGGGGTCTTGATGGGACAACAGCTGAGCACTGTTGCATCCCTCAGTGTTCCTCTTCAGCAAAAATCAAAACAGGAAGTAACCATACAGGAAGAATTGCATCATCGTTTTATTGCTAATGACACGTATGCCACTGTTATACCACTGTTGACTCTTTCACACCAACAAAATTAAACTAGTGTCAGGTGAGCTTGGGTTCACACCGAAAGCTTGTGTGAAAACATTCTGTGAAAGTAGCCTAAATGTATTCAATAATTACACTTCGACTGTGTTTTCAAGGAACGTGGAATTAAACTTCTAAAGCAGGAGCCAAGACAGCTCAGGGGCTCAGACAGTGAGGATGATGATGATGGAGGTGCATCTAGATCTCTGGCTGATCTGGAGCTTGATGGAATTGGCTCGCAGGAAGCCACAGGTGCTCGTGTTTATATGGATGAACAGGGTGTCCTCCACTGGCCGGTGCTGTTCCTCTACCCTGAGCATAGACAGACTGACTTTATATCTGCCTTCTGTGAAAACTCCAGGTTTGTTCTGAAGTCCAACCATGTTGTCAGTATGGATATTGGTTTGGGGGAAATCTTCTACTAGTAAACAAATCACATATAACTGCTTTGTGTATCTTTTCTGAGGAAAAGTGGCCTGTATAGGAAGGCAATACTGAAAATTGACTTATTCTTTTAAATTTTATAAAAATATTTTATTTTATTTTATTTAGTTTTATGGACCATTTGGTAGTCATGTTTGGTGAAGAATTGCCTCCCTGGGATACAGAAAGGAAATATCAACCACAAAATCTACAGGTGAGTACGAAGATACCATTATTAATCTCCACTTTCGCTTGTGTTTTAAGTTTTAAGAAGCAATACCATAACCTTTTAGTGGTTATTATGCATTTATAAACCTGTACATTTATTATAGGCATTGTATCTTTTTTAAGTTGTAATATTTTGCCGTAAAAAAAGATTTAAACCTGCTAATATGCCATTAAATAATATACAAGTAAAAGGTCTTACAAGTCAAGTCAAGTCACTTAGGTTTTTTTTCTCTTAGCTCTTCTTTGAGGATCATGAAAAAGGAAATCTTTATCAAGTTGATCTTGAAAAGCCGCTTGTCAACATACTTCAGCACCAAAGGTATTTCAGAGGATTTCTTTAAAGCAGTTTCATTACTGCTTAAACTGGTCTTTGATGTGATGTGTCTTTCTGTGTTGTTTTTTCTAGGTGCTTTGTGAAGGCAGGGACACCCAGCTTCATTGTCCTGGTATCAGGATCTTCATTTTGTAAGCAGTTTTTATCAGGAAAAAAGGTCCAGAGATTGAAATGATTTTGTGTTTGAATCCTAAAAAAAGACATTGGCCGTAAATCAGACTGCAGATATTAAGGATATTTTTGCTCACCGTGACCCTTGAAAAAGAGGAGGTGGAGGCAAACTTCTGGAATATCATTTTCTCAACATGAAGTTTTTCTGTTAAAAAAACAAATCCCACCTATTTTAATAGGTGACTTTTGTAAAGATTTTTAAAGTCAGAGTGTATGACAAAATGCATGTTAAAGACGGAGATTAAAAAGACTACATTTCATCTTCATAATGCTCATTAATAGTTAATGCATAAAACATTCATATTGTGTTTTTTTATATTTAGTCACTCTTTGGATCATTAAATATACACCCTTAAATAATACTCAATAATACTCTCACTTTATAAAACAGCTCCGGTAATGATAAAATAAACTAAATGATAAAAATAAATGAAAAGGTTGGGGCCTTAGTACAGCATGACTAAGGCCCCAGTGCTTGTGCTTGGCCTGATTAGTTTCCATAAGGAAACGACAAACAATGCCTCCTTCAATAAGATTTAGTCATCCACATATAACAATTTATGATATGGAAAAAACATTTAGTTACTATACTGTTCTAATAATCTGTTTGTCACTTACAGTGAGGTCCAGAGGTCTAAGACAACCAGTGAATATGCTTTAATTTAGCATTTTTCTAATTTAATACATAATATCAACAAGCGTAAGTTTCATGTCAAGAAAAATCATGTCAAGAATGTCTGTATATGTTTTTTTTAATCTGCTTTAAATATCACTTGAGCTGGCATTGACTTGAAAGTAAGGAAGGCATTGAAGTAAGGAATTAAGTATGCATAGTGCTACTGCCTGTTTAACTTTTGTGAATTATATATAGGCATATATTAACAGTGAAATGAATAGTGTATTTAAGATTTTTATTACTTGTTCAGTGCAAGCATTTCTCTTACCTTGGCACAATTGCAGTATGCTTGCTATGTTGACGATTCCTGTGGGCATCTTCTATTTAGCTAACAGAAAAAACATTCGCTAGCCTGTTAAGTATGAACGCATCATCTGCTGCCAGTTTAATGGCCTCTGGATGTGACCAGTAGAAATATACCCCATTGTTAGTCACACAGTCAATTTTTGTCAGCTTCGATGTGTCATCTCAATTTATTAACTTTTGTTTAATTATGTCAAGCATAAAAGACCATGCACAGACAACAGTGAGGTAACGTTAATTTACAGTGGAAACAGTTGTATGGAACAACTCGAGACTGGTATAACTTGCCTGTTTTGCTACTTAAATATTAGCTTGACCTGAATAAAAATTTTCCAGGCCTGACATACAGCACTGATCCATAACATGTCAGATGATCCAATCCACAAAACCACAGTCATGAACCGACTTTGGCACTGTGGAGAACTCCATTCACCCCAGCATGAGACCTATATAGCACCAGCCCAGGGCTAGAAACACAATTGAGTGGAGAACAAAGAAGTTGTCTAAGACTTTTGTAATAAGACATAGACTTTGTCTTAATGATGGCTTGGCATCTGAGATACAGTACATGTGTGATTATCTGCCAGAGGCAAGATGCTGATGTTACCAAGTGACAACATAAAACAGGAAAGGCTGGTCTGTTTATACTATAATCTAGGAACACTGGAGCTAATAATAAATATCACCTTTGAGATGAGTATTTTCAGATTTGAAAGTCTTTGTAAGAATCTTGAGGCCCTCATAATAAGCTAAAAAAAAGCAAAAGTTTAGGGCTGTGTGCATTAAAATGCTTTATGAGGTGTTAAAAATTATATTAAACAATTAAGTAGGTTTTTTATATATTGAAAATACTACTATGTAGTATTTTAAAATATTTTAAAATACCAGCTTCTCTTTTTCCTCTGTTTGTAGCAAAAAACAATGACAACACAATAACCATCAATGTCCACTTGGTTGTACAATCTACTTCAATCTACTCTGGGCCCATCGGGGCAGCCACATGCTCCACACGCTTATTCCCCACTGGCTCACGACCAAGGCGCTCATCAGCGTAACCCATATTGGCCCAGGAGTTCGCCCTGACCGATGCTGCAAAAGGCCTCCTCTGTTGTCTCCAGTTCATCCATATGAAAGGCCAGCAGGCCCAGCATATTGCGTACAGGATACTGTAGTTGGGTGTCTCATTGCCGAAGAGTAGCTGGTCCGTTGGGTTCAAATGGATGTGGGCCACTAACTCAATCGAAGACTCGATGTCATCCTCTGTGCTTCATGGTCACCTGGACACATGTAGTGACAATGCTTGACTAAGATAGCTGCACTAAAGAGCCTCTATCTTATAAGAGAGACTCAAAACGTGTACCTGCTTCTTGCTTCGTCCAACAGCTTTCCCCACCTTTGTAAATATTTTTTTAAATTCACTGTTTAAAATAAGTAAATATGGGCGATGGCTTAAGAACGCGTGTAACGAATGAGTCTTGCTTTCTGTTAAGAGCAGAATAGAACACAAATATGAATGAATCATGATTAGATTAGATTCAACTGTATTGTCATTGCACATAGTTACAAGGCAACAATATTAACACAAATTATAAAAAAAAACAATATTACAATCTTCTCTAAAAAGAGTTAGATTTATCTGTCATAGGTGCAATTTCCACTTTGACCACTAGAATGAAACCTTTCACCAAGTGTTGGGAACATGCAAAGAAAAGCATAGTGTAATAGCAGGCCAGAAAAGTGCCTGGTAGTTTTTCACAATTTGCTTCTCTACCTCTCAGCCAAAAATGTCTTCAGAGCCATATAAAGCAAATCTGTAAGCAATCTATGCACATGTATAGATTAGATATTTCTGTGTATATGTATAGACTAGCCTATATAATGCACTACATAGATGTTTCTATATTACCCTCCCCATCTACTCAATCTATTTAGCATTACAATTTCTGTGCATCCCCATTTAAAAGTTTTTAAAAGTTCTTAATGGTAGTTGTTCTTACACTCCTGTTCTGTTTTTGTCCATAATGACTATAACAGAGAGGAGATCCTACAGCCAACATAAGTTCAATGATGTCATCCTTGGTCTTGGTCCTAAAAGGGCACTTGTGTGACACAGAAAGGATATAGACTCATACCTCTTGTCTAAAACTTTTTTTGTTATTTAACTACGTACAAGAACAAATCATGAATACCAGTCTAACAAGGTAAAATGCTATACAGATCATGTTTCTTTGTTCATTGGTATGGAAAAAATAATGTCAACTCACCATTTCCTGTTCTGACTTACGGTTGGGAAACAGATTATAGACAGAATTGTGGTGGGAAAATATTGTATAATAAGTGGGTCTAGAAAGTTAGCGGACAATGGTGCAGAGTATTTAACAAACTCAACAGTATCTTATGCTATATATATTCATTTCATGAATGCATGCATATTCTCATATTTAATGTATTTGAATAGAATTTCCTCCAGGTTTCCTCCAAATTCCAACTCTTTTTTTATTAGAACCTTCTAATGTAATGTAAATGACTGAATATATAGTTCAGTTTCATGTTTTCGCGTATTATGGCATAACCAAACACAGCAAAAACTTAACATAACACAAACATAAAAATTTGATTTAAAAAAATGATTAGATAAAATAAATTGAAAACTTTTTAAAACTTAATACACAAATACAAATGTGTTATATAAAACAAATGTGTTAGCCTACTTAGCAATACAACTGAAAAAATGTACTTATAAGTAGGCTAATTACTTAATGATACTTGTACGTTGTTGCCAGGAGCTAGGTGATTCATTATAATATCATGCATTACACAGACGTCTTGTAAAGTAGGCCGTTTACAAGTTCAGCCTACTTGTTGGATTAAATCTTGCAGTTCAGATGGTCGCGTCTACTCCAGTGTTTACGGCAGTGAACTTCTGCGCTCCGCGACGGTTTTTCAGCGCTCGCTGTCATGCAGGTGGAATTCAGTTCTACAGCAGTATGATTCAAGCACACCAGGACAGACCCTTCAGATTGAGCAGATCTCTTGTCAGGACCTGACTTCATCTCCACACATCTGTTTATTCACCGAATAGAGTCATGGCATCATCAGCGCAACGGTGGAGTTTGAACTGCGTGTAAATAGAATACATTTTAAACGACGAATCTCCAGCGAGACACCCATCATGCTCAGGTGGTCTACAGGAGGTCGCAGCCTGAATTTGAGAAAGAAGACATTCTTGTAAATGTTTAATATATTGATCAGGTATGTAACGATCATGTATGATGGATTTCAGATTATTTGACGCAATTGATTGCATGAGCGGATTTCTGCACTAACACTAAATAACTGATCAAAGCTTACAAATAATGAACGCGTTGTGCATATTCTTACTGCCTATTACAAAACCTAGTCGGTGAGCTGGTTATTTGCTAAAGCATAATGGTCAAGCACTATTCATTTTTATTGGATTATTCCTTGCATTTTAAGGTCCTTTTAATAATCATGGAGGAAAGCAATACTTGTGAATCAGTCCCAGATTTGAAGGATCTGGAGGTGAAAGTGGGGAGAAAGACCCCAGAGGGACTTCTGAAGTGGATGAGAGAGGATCACAAAAACATCTCTCATCAAACAGAAAAAAATGACACAGTGAAGAAGGGCCTGGACGAGAAGATCCAAAAGCTGAAACTGGAGATGGTAAGATCTTTTTAGTAAATTAGTATGAAATCTCGAAGTCTCTGATCAGATTGTGTCTGACAAGGTAACCCTGTCTTTTACACTTTACATAATAAAAACATGTCAAATTGGGTGGATGGTGTGACGACATAGAGTCAAAAGATCTGTTGACTTATGTAAAATGTATTTATTATTTCTCAACCAAATGTTTTTCCTCTGTGTTTTCTTGAGAGAAAGTGACCACTTTTCTAAATTTTTCTGCAATTCTAAAGTGGTTGTGTTTTATCTATCAACAAACCATGTCTTCCGCAGAAAGAGTATGTACTTTTAAACATCGTCTGTGCATGACACATAAAGCTCCTGGCATCCCAGTTTCCTGTTTGTTGTTTGTCACATATCTATAGAAAAGTGCAGTGTGAAGCTCTTACCCACAGACAATGATTGCATCTTTTCATCACAAAACTCCCAAATAGAAGCCTGTTGTTGTTTTTTCATTTTAAAGGGTCCCAACCCACATTCCACAAACCAAATCAACCAGACACAAAAGAATTTCTCACAGCGTTGCCAAACAGTAAATTGGGCATTGAAACAAGAATCTAACTGTCATACAGGTTATGATTGTTTCGTTAACAGACAAACTGCTTGCAACTACACATCTGTGATGATTCTCTTTATATGAGTTGTATATATTCATATTGTACACAAAGTAAATTTTAGCCCCTGTGGCAGAAACGCCCTTAGCTTATAAAGAATTGTTGTAGTTAGGGAAATTAGCTTGCTCCCCAGTGGAATGTGGAGCCATTAAGGAAATGGACCCTGATGTTGTTGCTATGGTGCTCTTAACTGACTTCTTAAAAGGCTTTAAAGCTGTCATGAAGTATGCTACATTATTGATCTGTGAAAGGTAGCATTATACATCTGCTGTTGTGACGATTACTGTGGATACTTCAGCGATTAAGACATCATAACATGTCAATAGCTTGCTATATCAGCCAATAATTGTGTAGGCAAGTCATTCAATTTTTTTGGTTAAAAATGCACAAAACCTGTTATTGGGCAAGTGCATGGCCGATCATTATCCAAAACAGTCGCCTTACCCCAATTCAGCTTTCAGAAACCAATTTAACAGGAAAAGTCAGTTTGACTGTCATGTCCATAAACAGAAAAAAAGATTTGTCTACTATATTACGAATGTGAGCACTAAAGATGTTCTTGAGTTTGTAGCATGTTTCTACAGCAGTTGTTTAGAATTTAAACTCATCCACATTAGAAAAGTAACTGCAAGTAACTTGCAATTCTATGTTGCAAACAGAGATGGCAGTAGAGAGGCAAAGGTTACAAATTGCAGCTTTAAGGGAAGTCTTTGTGTTTTTTCCCCTGATGCCATTTCACACTGTTCTCCATTAGTCATGAACCTACAGCAGGCCAACGGTCATTGCACTTTACCTCACACTGTGACTTTGTCACCCCACGCTGATGCAGTGCGTGCAGTCACGTGACACACACATTGACTTTGAAGCTATATTAGTGAGGACATTTTGAACAATTTTGCCTTCACAAATATAACCAGCAGTCACACATACCATTCAGTCATGTGCACTACTATAAAGGGTGTGAGACAGCGTAGACTGATTTTTGCCGTGCATTGATCATTATAAAACCTAACCTTTTTCAGGAAGTGCAACAAACAGCTTGTTATTTATGCCACCTGTGATCTGCATAAAGAAAGAGTGAGAGGGAGGTCTCCTGAATGACTTTCAGTAGCTTGGCCGCCTGTGAATGCAGCTCTCTCTCTCCCTGCCTGACACACAGATGGGAAACACAGGGGATGTTGTGCTGACAGATGGAGGAAAGGGAGATGATTCTCCAGTCTGAGCAAGAGAGGAAAGAGTGGAGGGGAAGGAATAGAGGGGCACATGGAAGTTAGATGAAAGACAGGAGATAGAGGTGCTGCGTTGACATATAACAGATCCTGCCAGAAATCCTGCCAATATTGCTGGCAGATTTGAACTTTTTGAATGAACGATTAAATTAAAGGTAAAGTGTGTGATTCCTGTCCCATTGATGTCACTGATCAGAATTGCAAAAAAAAAAACATTATCAAACACTCATACCATCTGCCATTGGTCAAACAAACAGAAAGACACCATTGATTGAGCAATGTTTCTGTGTTGAGCTGATTGGTATGCTCAAACAAAGTAATGTTTTAAAAAAGTCAAAGAGCCAAAGTGTTTAGACATCTTGTAAAAACAAAACCCTACAAATTGTCTAGATATCTCTGCAGATCATGCTGGTACAGCATATGCAAAGTATTTTAACCTATAATGATAACAGACTTCACCTTTAATTATTGTTTGTTAGAAGTAGTTTGTCAACTTTACAATAAATCTTATAGACAGTATTTAAAGTATATTTACAGTATTTAAAAATGTCAACATTCTTCAACATTCTTAACTCAAGGCCTCATTATTGAAGTATTTTTTTCTAAACTCAGGAAGCCATAATTGTAAAAATATGCATTTTTGTAAAATGGCTGCTGTATAATACTGTAATATATGTGCGCCTGTTGTAACTGTGCTACTGAATAATAAGACAAATTGGCCATCAGTTAGAGAAATGAAAACTCATTAACAGTACACACACACACACACACACACATAGAGCTATGTGGTGTGGTATGCTATGCAACAGAGCAGGACACCACAGCATGGAAAATGAGTTCTGCAGAGCTTCAGGGATTAAAACGCAAGATGTATGGTTTTAAGGAGAGGGGGAAATGGAATTCTCCTGGCCGTGAGAATAAAGAGACTTCTCCAGCGTGAGCCTCAGACACTGGAATGTTCTCCCTGAGGAGAGTCTGTGGGTCACACTGTGGCTTTGGAGGCTGGAAAGATGGAAGCTTCAGTCCATAAATACAGTCAAACTGTTTAACAAAGGTAGTTATGCTGCATGGGGTTACAATGATAATGTGATTTCTTTAGCATTTATAAGACCTTTGTTTAAGATATCTTTGTTATTTAAAAACATTGAGATGGGTCATAATGGTCATATTAGTTGTCAAAGAACTTGTCCACTTAGGATAATTTATGTGAATTTTTTCCTTATATTTTTTCTTCTGTTTTCCTTAGACAATTTTCAGCATTATTGGTTTAGCTGTTGGACAGTTTGTTTTAGCAGTTAAATGGTTTGTACTTGAAAACTCTATCTGAGAAGTAAATTTGATTCTCGTTAAAGTGCTGCTGCCCCAACCATACACATTCAGGCAGATTTTTTTAGCTGTTGCATCAGATCTCAGGTCAGTTTCTTTGAGTGGCCTGCCACAAGCATTGAGTTTTCAAGATGCCGTGTCAAGTTAAGAATAGTTAGACTTTTAAAATCACATTGTGACGCTTCTAGATTCTAGCTGCACTAAGTCTAGCTTATGTACATAAGTGCCTTATGTACACGCTCCCTAGCAAGTGCACTTAGGGGTCAGGTATTGTACTACTGAGGCATTTTTTTCAACATCTCTATACACCTATAGATTTTGAATCTACCTATACAGAGCAGAGTTGTTTCAATTAAAAATCTCAGCAAATCTGAATTTAATATGTAACACAGTTTTTGAATTTGAATATCCATAACATTAGACATTGTTTCAGATTCTGTTCCTGATGCAGTTATAAAGATTCAGACAGGCAGGGTTTGGGCAAGGCCACATCAGCGCTCACCACATCATTGCCGAGACAGGAACAATATTTATGAGTATGTTCATTAGTCTCAGACTCACACTGAGATGCAGAGTCGACATTAACTTAAACCAGAGCAGACGTGTTACAATTCGATCTCTAAATCTTGTATACATCTTTTCCTATTTACTCCTATTTAAGTCATATTTTATATACTGTCTTATGCTTGTTTAGCTTGCTTTCTAAATTTGGCTACATTTTACCCTTTTTTCTCCCACACTGTTATTTTCCAGTATGTTCTACTCTTTCTTTCTACTGTAATTAGTGAGGTTGACGTCAGTAGCCCTCTATGGCCTTTAAATTACACAGAAGTCCTGCGTATATAGTATAGTAATATACTCTTCATTTATAACAGGACTTGTACATTTAAATGCATTTATTTCATCCTATTCTCAAGATGGTCCTGAGTATATTCACCACACCATCCACAATTAAACCTCGTTCTCTAATCCTGATCTAAAGTGTACACAAGTGAGAAATTAAATGGTATGGGTGGATTGTAATCACATTCTGGCACTTTATGTCTTTATGAATGTGATATTTCTATATCTTTAAAGGACAACTTGCTCAGGCTTTTTAAGATATGTGTGAGTGTAGATCACTGGGTGCAGATAGGGCAGTGTTCATGGTTAAAGGAAGTACTGAGTGTTTGATGAACACTGTTATATACTGTAGGCTTGAGAGGAGTTCAGGACTTTGTATATCAGATTACATGTGGTAAATGCCTAACTTCCTGAAAACCAGACAATGCTGCCACATTAAGCATTGCAATATACTTCTGATGGAATTTCTGAGAAAGTCCATCACACTTTGATAGATAAAGCCATAAAATGAGACAAGGAAGGATTAAATGTATTACTATGAGTCCAACTATAGGATCAGTGGCATCCATTTTTACTTTCCATTGATTTGAGCTCAGGGGGCCCAGGGGGAACCTGGTAGATGATAATGACATGATGCATTAGGTTGTGCATATATAAAGATCCCTTGATCCATAATACATAAATGCTGACATTAGTTAGCAGTTTTTGAAATAGGTGGATTAATACTTAAAATGACTTTTCAGTAACTTGCCTTTGCAATATTTCTTTAAAAAGTTTTTATTTTAATTCTCTTGGGAAAAGTCTGCTGATTCTGTTTCGACGTGCTTGTAGGCTTTGGTCTGCATTAAACATTATGCTTGGATGTGTCAGATGTAAACTACTTAGCCTATTTGCTGTGGGAATTAGAAAGAGCAGATGAGTGCCTTGCTAGAGAAATGGATGCTGTCAGGAAGATCTATAAATCTCAACAGCATTTACTGTAATGGACCTTTGCCTCTGCAGTCAGCAAAGGATTTTAATCATTACGATCCTCCAAAATCTACACAACAATCAGCACTAATCTGTACACTTTAAGAGGATTAATGTTCTGTTTTGTTGACCTACTATATTTTCTCAGTCAGTGCTTATATTGTTTTATATATATATATATATATATAAATATATATATATAAATAAATATATAATATAGAAAACTAAATTAAAACGTATTAACCTAAAGCATTAGTAGAAAACTACAGCTACTACAGCCTTAGTAGAAAACCCAATAAAATCTGAATCTGAATACTAACTAAAATAAAGTTTTAGTTACATAATTTAGTTACATAAGTTATAATGTTATGTTTACAAATAATGTTAAACATATTTAAATGATATCAGTTAATGCATTAACTTTTAATGCATTTAACATTTTACACTAAAATTAAACTAATAAAAACTAAAGTAAATTGAAAAACACATTTTTTTAAATTACATTACATTTTATGGAGGGGTGTAGGATAGTTTGTTGATATTGTTGACTATAGACATGATTGTTGATAAAACTATTTCTATAGGTGTACATTTGTGTGTATTTTCTCTTCTGGACAGGCTTATCTACGAGCAGCAGACGTCAAGATCTTGAACCAGTTGATAGCATTACACGAGGGCATTGAGGCAGTCAAATGGCTCCTGGAGGAGCGTGGTGCCCTTACCAGCCGCTGCAGCAGTCTAACCAGCAGCCAATACAGCTTGGGGGAGGGTCCTGACATGTCATGGAGGGGCAGCTGGAGCAGCCTACAGGACCCCCATGACAAGTTAGACAACATTTCCATTGGCAGCTATCTGGACACATTAGCCGATGATCTGGATGAGTACTGTCCCTCCAGTGGGGCTGATTCAATACTCTGTGCTGCCCCTCTTGGGACTGAAGGATCCAGAAGTTTTGGGGGAGGGATGAGCGGTGCCACTGGATCTGGAACCAGATCTCCACAAGTCAGTTTCAATGGTCCTAAAGAAGAAGCTCAGGTTTGGAAGGTGGCATCTGAGACAGGAAGACCACAGACTTCTGTCAGCTATGACTCCAATAATGCACAGCCCAACAAACCCAATGGAATTGTAGACAAAGCAGGGAAGCAAATGGTTGGCTCTGATTCACCCAAGGCCTGTCTGGCTGAGAAACTAGGCAAGAATCTAAGCCCTAAAGTGAAACCTTACAAGAATGGCAAAGTTGAGCTGGAGACCTGCAAAATGAATGGCAAGGTTCAACTGGAGTATGACACCCACTGGCGTTGGGTGCAGTCCCAGGATGATGTGACATTTTTGTGATAATGTACATGATTATCAAACCAAGGGTTTGACCTGGTCTGCTTTTCTGTCCAACACTGAGCTTTTGTTTGCAGCCCTTGATTTTTGATTAATTTGAGGCCAACCTCAATCTCCTTAAAATGACAGAGGCCAAAAGGTCAGTAAGAGATATTGGAAAGAAGTTTAAACTTATCATGTCAAATGACTCTTGAATCCTGAATTAGTTAATTTTTTATGTCAGGTTGTCCGGATGTTTATAGACGCATGTTTATTTCTATTTTGGAATCTATTAAAATAATTTTAGCACAAGTATTTATTAATTAGTCACATTATGTTTAGCAAATCATTAGTTTATTGCATAATTCTTTATGTTTGATTTAAATGATGCCTCTTCAACTCTATGCGCTTATGTTGTTTTGATTTTGGTTTACACCTGTCAGATATTTTCTCTTTTAGGCCTCCTTTAGGCCTGTAAAATATTAAAAACTATTATTGAGAGTTGACAAACATATCAAGATTCATCAAGATAATGACTCAGGATGATGAATCATTTTTGATGAATCTTTTTTTTTTTTTTTGGCTACAGAATGCACAAATGCTCACTTTTGACCAAAACATTGATCATTTCCCCAGTATATCAGAATGGACCAAAGTTTAAGCTAAAACAATCCAAAAGCTTAAAACCACAGCAGCGTATTTTGCTACTCACTTTGTGGTGATTACAACAATGGACAAAATGAAGTGTAGCATTTTCCCTAGGCTTGTACTCAAACATGTGGGAACATTTAAATCATACTCTGTTTTACTACCAAAGTCTTAAATTTCTCTGCATTGACAGAGTGTGTCGCTTTAAGTTAACATCTAAAGGTCAAAGAACAAATCCATTCTGAATACCAAGCATGTTCCCATCTGTTACAATGTCACCCTGTTAAAGGGAGAGTTCAAAAACAGCAACACCCTTGAGTTACCCTTAACAGTCACAATTAATTATACAATCACAATGTAATTATTTCAACACACACACATTATATATATAATGTTTATTTGAAAACTGCTTGTACTCTTTGCCTGTCAAAATGCTTATGTTATCCGTCAGTAATAATGCTGCAGTATAAATCTTCAGTATAAAACTGTGCAGTTAGCTGCAGAGAACCAACATCCACAAATGGAATCCAGTTTTGGAATACCAATTTTGACAGGAGCTTTGTGTAAACGATGATGTCAAATTTTGCTCTGCAGTTTTTTTTAAGTCAATGATCTACATACTGTACAAATGCATGGAGGTCGGTGGTTGTGCTGTGATCTTTGCATTTGTAACTTGTTATTTCCTTGCTATGTAGAGATAGATGACATTTAGCACCTAATGTGTATTTTTAATTTAAAGTTGCTCAAAGATATCTAACTAAGTCATCAAGCTCTACAGTTTGTGTTGTAACTTTGTTTGGATTGCCACAGTGTTACCACTGAATATAACCCTGCATTGCTTATATTTTGAATGCCAAGAGAACTGCATTGTTGTGATATATTTTGTTTAATTAATGAACTGATCTACAGTACTCAGAGATCAGTATTCAGTAATATAACATAGGAAGTTATGTAAATAAAACATGACTTGACATGATGAAAGATTTTAATTTTAAACACCTGAGACCTGTGTATTCAGTTTGTACAGTATATGTGCAGTGTACATGCATTCATCGTTTTGTGTTTATTTTGTGCAGAATAACAGAACAGTGTTATAACTAAACTCAGAACAGACCATTTTCTTCTCACAAACACCCACTCTTGGTTAATAATGTCTGTGCCTTTAGAAAAGTGTTTCCATGACTACTGAGTATGTGTGCAACTTATGCGTGTGTGTTGCTCAGCTGTTTGGTTAGAGTCAGGTGGAAACGGAGACAGTACAAATCTCAGAAGCCGCTGTGTAAAGAGGAGGGGAAGAGGGAACAGGTGAAGATATTAGAGTGAGATGGTGTAAGCAAGATTCAAGAGAGAAAGAGAGAGAGTGAGTACTGGGAAAAGTGATAATTTGATTGGTTGAAGAGAAACGCATTAAGAGATATAAAAGGAAGCCTTGTGGTCCTAATAAACATGGGGCCCTGGGCTAGATTAGATACAAACCTCAGCCCACCTCCACACATACTGTACTACATACAATACATAAGCAACTAAACAGAAAGAATTTGATATACAAAGGAATAATACAAGTAAACTATCACTCAAAATGCCAATGACGATGAGGTGCATTTTATTTTATCATTTGATTAATTTGATCTATACTAACTTTTGACAGACCTTTATCCATGACCGCCCTGCTTATCTTTGCAGATGAATAGAAAAAAAATTACCGGGACATTTACCAGTTGTGCACAGTTAAATCATGCACAGTTAAAATTAATAATTGTTTTTGAGACAAAAGCATCTTTCACCATGCTAGACAACAGTATCAGCTAATTCCTCTTTGAAAACCAAACAGCAGTGTTTGTGTTGAACTTAACTCGTTTTAAAACTTTTGCATTAGCACTTTTGGTGACCAAACAGCACAGCAGGATCTTAATTTACCTAATGAGGGTTCCAAATGAGAGATTTTTGCTTAGTCAGCATGGCGGTGAACCCTCTGTGCTAAGTGTGCTTCGTTAGTTAAACACAGGCAGGCTCTACACCACTACTCTACACCACTAACCACACAGTGAGGCATCTCTGCACCTCCTCTGCCTATAAAACTTGTTTGTGTTTAAAAAAAGCTATTTGTGCTAACTGACAGTATAAATCATGCACAGTTGTTAAACAGTGTTGGTGGCCTAGCCATAAAAAATGTGTCTTGACTCATCTCGACATTATTAAATTATGACATAATGCCACCACTATGTATAGTAATGTTTGCGTGCATTTTATCTTTTTTTAATCTGACTGTGAAAATGGGGCAAGGATATGGTTTCATTATGGGTATATGGCATTTTATTTCCCATTTAACAACATGGTTGGCAGGCATAAACATTATGCCAAAGTCTAGAAAAGTTGTCTGTTATTTAAGTCAGACCACCCATTTAGAAGAATTATATAGCCTATATATTTGGTATGTTGCCCAGCCTGTACTGGGGATGTTTTTCTTGGTACAAGGCAGCCATAAAATGCTACAGTACATTCTCAGAACCCAGATATACTGTATATTTTAATGCATCAAAATAAACAAGAATCACCAAACTTATTATATAAATTTTATTGAAAAAAATCAAAGTTTTTTGTAAGAGTGTTATAACTAGGGCTATCACAGATCAACATCTGAAAAAATAACTTGAATGAGTCTGAATTATATTACACATACTGTAAACTTACCTAACACGTACTGTATTCAAACACTCAGTTGCATAACTCCCACCCATCCCTAACCCACATATATATTGTAAATTACATAACAACCTCACCCCATACTTTTAAAGAAAAGAAAACCTATAGGCTGTGTCATGCTTTACCACCTACAATGACCCTATAAAACTAGTGCGATGTTCCCACACCCCAGCTGAAGTGACCAGCCTTTACTTTGATTAAAATGCAAGGCACATATTCTGCTAAGATGCTTTAAAGTGGGTTTTGACTGCTTTGGAGACCTTTGCAGGAATGATTTGTGGGAAATGACAATATCTCTTCTCTTTGGCCATGGGGAATGAGGAACACAGCAGATGATGAAAAAATATCCACCTTTGTTGTGCTGTAGCTCCTTTGATCTTATGCTGCTGTTTGTCAGCTCCTGACCATTACTAAAAGAAGGGGGGGGGGGTGTTTAGAGTTGCACAGATGCTTTGCTCTTGAGTTACTTATTTACATCCTGTGTGCCCAAAGAATTGTGGAAATGCTTTGAAAACTGGGAAATGCTCAGTTTCTTTTCTTTACATTGTGCTTGAAATCAAGGAAAAGGAAACAAAAGCTAAATGTTCTCTTTGTACAATATTTATATTTGTAGTTTAACTATGTGATAATGTAGAATGGATTAATTTAATTAACTTAATTTAACCTAAATGATTACAATTTTATTTTTATTTGTTTTTATCATGTTCTCAGTTTGATAAAATATTTGAAACAGATGTCTCAAAAATGTTGTAAATTAATTGGCTTAAACCCTTATTTTTAATTATAAAAACTGTAAGAATTGTACTTCCAGCTTTGCGGCAACAGTTTAGTGAGGATAATGTTTACAAAGCGAGGTCCAAAAAATGGGTTGCTAAGGTGTGGAAGAACTTCCACTGAACTTTCACTGAAAGGCCTGCACAAAGCCCAGACTTGAACCGCAGTGAACAGGACCAACTGACCCCATCACCCAACAACCAATCCTGATCTCACTAATGCTCTTGTGTCTGAAAGGGAGCAAATCCCTGCAGCCATGTTCCAACATCAACTTGGAAAACCTTTACAAAATAGCCCACATTAAATGTTTACCAAGCAGATATGGGTGTGTTATCAAAATAACATGCTTATTACTGACATGACCCGTACACCAGATTAGGCCAGATGACTTAATTATTTATTTACTGGTGCCATATCAATAATAACCAACTCCTCTATGGCTGTTGCCAAGTGGTTACTCCGCTATTTAATTTTGGTTACAGTTATTTGATGGACAGACCTTACAATGAACCTCCGTAGCCTTTGTGTCAGTGTGCACAACCAAATACTGAGAGATATTAGTTTTGTCTGGACAGAAGAGTGTTTGTCTTAATGAGAAAACCCAGTTCAGTTTACCACTGGTTGTTGAAATGGCAGAACTGGAGTGCAGAGATGGTCATGTCCCAGAACCACTGAAGGGACTTGGTGGGGTTTTAGCCACAGAGTCAGTGCCGGGCTCCAACAATCACAAAAACAGTGAAGGTTAGTGGAAATAAGCACCATATGATTTGTAGATTGGGCAAATATTATATGGGCCCTTATTCCCAGTGAGGGAATAAAGTATTAACTTGACAGGGTGTAGAGTATTCAAAGAATTAAATAATTATTTATTATTAATATGGGTGCTAGGGATGAATGAAGTTAAATTAATATGAATTATAATAATTTCAACTGGTTTTTATGCTGTTATTGCAGGGGCAGTTGTGGGCTGCTGGTTATTGAGTCTTGTAATCAGAAGGTTGTTGGTTTAATTCCCATTTGATTCCACCTAACCCATGATTGCTCCCCGGGCGCTGCAGTACTGCCCACTGCTTGGTGTGTGTGTTCATGACCTGCAGTGTGTGTTCATTCCTCACCAGTTATGGGTTAAATGCAGAGGTCACATTCCGGGTATGGGTTACCATACCTGACAAAATGTCCGTTTTTACTTTATTACAGGTTTTGTGTATAATGCACAGTTTCAAATTCCATTTGTGAGCCATAATTTTCGGAAAAGCTACTAAACACCAGAAAGGGTTTTGGCACCTATAATGTAGCGTTAAATCTTATGATTTACAACGTCTTTGATGTTGGCCACAAAATCTCATTTTCCATTCAAGCCGTCCATTTGAGAAGCTATTTTGGTTAAGCAGTTTCATCCTGGGCTTACTCATGCTGATTTTAAAAAGAAGACACTTACTAGTATTTTCCAGTAAGTAACTGGATTTTTTTTTAAACTAAAATCATATAGAATGTACAATCAAATCACTGACGCAACAATGAGGTCCATTTTATATATATTCTGCCTATATTGGTTACTCAAATATTTACAATTAAATATTTAAAAATATTTTAATACATGTGCGGTGGTGGTTTACAAACTAATATAATTATTTTGTAATAAAGCTTTTGACCCTAGAGGAGCTATCCAAAGCAAATAATCTCTTTAGTTAACCGCATCAGACAAACAGTAATGCTGTAAGTCTTTCCCTCACTGTGGCCTAACCGCAGCTGGCCCTCCTTCCCCACCTTATTGTTTCGGCCCACAGCAGCAGAAACATCCCCATCCACTGCAGAGGGGAGAGAGAAAGCTCTGTTATTGTTTCAGCTTTGAGAAGTTACACACATTCCTGGAATTAGTGTTTTTGCAGACGTGTACAGTCAGTATGATGAATAACCATACAAAACTAAACTTTGTTTTTATTCAAGTAATGTGATTATTTGTAATATTTTAGCAGTGACATCTAAATATACAGACTTGATATGTAGATTTGACTACAAAGCTAAAATATTACAAATAATCACATTACTTGAATAAAAACAAACAATATATATATAAACATTCTAGACAGATTTAAATATTTGTAGTAAAAATGCTAAAATGGCTATCCATGCTTAGTTATACTAAAATGGCAAAACGGCAAAGAACAATGCTGCAGTTTTTCAGGAAAGATTTTAAGTTAACTTTTTTGAAAAGATTTTAAGTTGGCCATCAGGATAACGTGTGACCAAGAACAAGCTTTAAAATTATCCAAATTCAACCCTTCAATATTAATCATTGTATTGCCATCTCGCATCTTGTGTTTGCAAAGTAAAAATTGAATGACTACTTTGCAAAATACATGTCATTCTCCTGAGATGTTTATCAAGAGGCTGGCAGAGATTGGGCTGTTTTCCTTTGGAGATGTCCAGTTGAGGAGAGAGCAAGGGGGAAAATGAACAAAGGGGCAGAAACAGGCCGCGCTGTTCCCACACTATGATGTAATCAGCCAGTGGCAGGGGGCAGAGGGATCCTCAGAGATTTATTGAGCTCCTTAATGGATAACGGACAGAAGAACATATTAACAGCCCAATAACTTATTTATCTTTCTTTTAAAAAGTTGTAAGGCTACATGTAGCTCATGCTCCCATGACAGTGTTTTGAGATGAGATCTTAAACACATAAACATCATCAAATGGCAGAAGAGGTTTGTAGAAACATAAACATTCACACAGAAGCATACAACAACAATACTACTGCTACTGCAACAAATAATATAACAACAACAAAATGATTGACTTATTATTTTAACTGAGTTATTATGGCTTATCTTTGATTGCATGAGCTGTTGAAATATGGGTCAAAACATTTTTTTGACTTGTGCCAGTCAAATAAAGGATGAAGCCCTTCAAAAAATAACCTTAGCATTATGACAAAACAGTCAAATACTATTTTGTGAGGTACCCTAAAATATTAAGAGGTTTTCTTCGTCCAAAACTTAATATGGCTGAGATTACCTGACTACATTAGGTTACACCAATAAAAGTAATTTTATATACTTATATACTATATACCTTCTATAACAAATCTCAATACACAAACAACTTAACAAGTGGAAAAGCTACAACTGACACGAATTTCAAATATTTTATGTAAGACAATTGAATATATAAAACATGAAAATGATAATATTTCTCCACAGCTTTGTTCCGTTTCTGAACGTTAATTCACATGTGACTTAAATTCCGCACTCATTGGAAACAGGTGTAAAGTTGTTATAATGGACACGAGGGAGGGCTGGTCTATATCTCAGCATGTAGTTTACAGGGAAAATGAGACTCAAGTCACAGAGAGTGCAGAAGGGAGGGTAAGAGACTGTCTCTTGTCTACATTGGTCTATCCTTGACTACTGATTCTGAAGGAAGCAAGAGGGAGC
>JAZGTI010004193.1:0-28825 GCA_036877585.1 Botia kubotai | reverse complement strand
TTACATACATTACTGTCTTATTGAAAAGTTCTAAACCAGATGTAAGACTTTGAAATTGAGATGCTGGGAGGAGCAGAAGAGAGATTTTTTTTTGTAGGTTTTGTTTAAGTTTGTTTCTGTTGCTTGAACTGAAAGGCTGCGCTCAGAACTGAAAAATGTCTCTAATATTCATTGGATTTTATGTGATGTTGTCCCTGTTTCAGGGTGAGTCAAATATTTTCCGTGTTATTTAAAAAATGTTTACAAGTATAAGATTTGATGGATCATTTACATTCAGATCAGAGTCGACGTATATATAATGATTTGCATTACAACTTTATAATGTAGGTTTTCAAACATTCAATGAGTTGTTTTAATACTGTAAAATAACAACTGTTGCATGTAACGTCACCAATGTCGACAGCATACAAATATTTATGGTGGCACGCTTTGAATTTTACTTCAAATAAAATACTAAAACTTACATTTTCTCTCAACTGAATAGAGAGAGAATCTGTAATATGACCATATTAAAACAATTCAAATAATTTTGATTTGCCATTTAGATCAGCTGCTTCAGTTCTTATTCATTTTGATGTGAAATCTTTTGTCACTCTTTAGGGTTTTCTGCTCGCCTCTATAAAGAAGGAGAAGATGTAGAAATTGTGTGTGGTCAGGGGTCCACAGGCACCTTGGTATTCTGGTTCCAGATTCATAGGAATGGCCCAAAGTATTTATTAACAACAAAAAGCACTGAAATAAAGGCCCGTGATGATGTCAAAAAATACATATTCCCAGCTGCAGATAAAAGGATGAATCTGGTTGTTCATTCGTTTAATAAAACGACGGACAGTGGCGTGTACACCTGCGCATCTATGAACAACAACAAGCTCGTCTTTGGAGAAGTCTCTCAAGTTATGGGTGAACCAGGTGGCCTAATTTTTATCCTTAAACATTATGTGGCTGTTTCAGTTTGTTTTAACCAATCGAAACAATAATCACACAATAATAGAATATAAAACAAAATATTATTTATTTATATATATATACACACCTTTTATATATAAACCATGTTTCTATAATATGCTAATATATATTTGTGTCAGATCCAGTAACACAGCCGCCAAAAAATACTCCAGCAACAACAAAGACAAAGTCTGATGTTGTGACTACGACAACAACACAGTGTGCATGCAAAAAAGGTTTGTTACATTGTATACATTGAGGAATATGCATTGTTACATTGTATACATATTGTATATATATATATATATATATATATGTATGGATATACAGTAAATGTACATTTATATTTACAGAACCACAGTCTGTTCTGAACTGTGAGAGCTGGATATTTTTGTCCTTGGTAACCGGCTGTGGGCTTCTCCTGCTTCTGCTGATCATCACAATTGTGTACTGTAACCGTAAGTCATTTTCATGCATAATGAAATGTACGTGTAATTTTTTTAAGCAGTTCTTTTAAACATCTGGTGTACAGTTACACACAGTGAACTTGTGTTCTGGCTGCAGATGGTTTGCAGAAAACATTCATCCACCATCATGTAGTCACAGCTTCACCTGTGGCTTTAAATATTTGTACACTTTTTACACATTGCTTCAGAAAACATGTAAGAACTGAAAAGCAAACTATCCATAAATACAACCAAAGATATAAATATGCGTCTGATATGAGACATACTGACATATAAGGAAATACTGAGGAAATACACTTGAGTAGACAGTTGAGTACGAAGCATTTTGGTGCCATTTTAAAGCTGAAATACTTAATATTAAAATAACTGTGCATATATATCTTTTCTTTAAATTCATAAAATTGGCAATAACAATTTTTGTGACAATCCAATTTTTGGATTGGATTAAGTTAATCTTACTTTTGTTTTGTTTTTTAAATCTTATTTTTTTAGAAGAACTGCTGGATTACAAAATAAACAACAAATAATAAAAAAATAATAAATAAAAATGTGTCATATTTTTTACTTTAGGATTAAGAACAAGGCGATGTCCCCACCATTACAAAAGAAAGTAAGTCTTGTGTTTTAGTCAGATTTAATATGTGGCACATATTTGTTTCCTTTTTGCTACGATTGCATTTTCGGTACAATCTGCTCTCTGTTTCTCCTCAGACCTCAGAACAGACCTGCTGGACAAGCTAAACTGCCCAACAACCACGTCTAGCTCCGGTAAACAACCAAAACAAACAATCATTTTCAGTTGTGTTTCTCATCAATGTGTGAAAATTGTTTCTGTTATGATTATCAGATGATTTATAATTGTATCGTAAATTTGGTCTTCTTTGAATTTCATTTGTATTTGTAAATTTAACAAAACATTTGGGAAGTCACATTTTTTGATCATCGTCAACTGTTCAGCCAGAAATATTAAATTATGGTTAAAAGTACATACAATGTATAAAATAGGGTTTATTAGCGCTTTAGTTTTATTTTCTTATTATAAAAACATCTTAAGGTGTGTTTTGGTAATTACACGTCTTTTAATAGTTCAACAACCAACATACATCGATTTAATGTTTATATTTATAAACTGTTTGATTTGTTTAAACTGTAATTTGTTCAGCTCTGGTCCCACAGTAATGCACATTTTCAACGTCTCACTTATTTGACACACTAAGTTCATTTTGTGGCTCTTTCTGTTAACAAGTTGATTTGAATCAGGTGTTAAATAAGAGAGCGAAGCGACACACGTGCTGTGCTGTGGTTCCCCGAGACCGGAGTTGAGAAGCGCTTATTTAAAGAGCCAATTTGCCACCTGCTGGTCATATGTACAGCTACAGCTAGATCTCATGCGTGTCGACGGGGAAAAGCAAAAATGAATCGCAAAATATCGAGTAGAACAAAATGTTGGGTTGTTTGTTTTTGTATTGTCTTTCATTACTTCACAAAACAAAATGCAGCGATGTTGATGTATTGTTTGTAAATATCACAAAAATAAAGATCCACCTGTCCATCAATTAAGCTAATTGCCAAAAACTGCATGAGAAATTAGACGAGAAACTTGGAACATACGTACAACCAATAAACTGTTGCTTTTATTTCAATATATGCTTGTAACCAGTTAAAGCATAGGATGCAAATACAGTGTATTTTATTGCTCACATACTCACTAAAACACAATCTGTAAACCATTTAAGAGTGGAAACTAATGTCATAACTTGAAATTATAAGTAAAGATGTATTTTATACTACTATAGAGTTCCATAAACTGTCATTGTAAACAACACACACCCCAAAAATAATATATATGAGCCCCAAAGCCTCATTCCATCTTTATTGGCACACACACTTTCAGAACAAAACATTCCAAACGTACAAACCTGAAACAAAATTGAAGTAATTATTTAATTAGCAGATTTCATTAAGAGTAACAGTCCCTTCTTGAAAATAACCGTACACAAAGACCTCCGAAAAACTCGTCTTGATCTGTACAAACACTTTTCTGAAAGACACACTTGAGTGTGAGTCGTATTTCCGGAGCTGTTATTTAAACATGCTAAAATGTCAAAGAATAAGAGCGTCATTTTTGGTGTTTAACAAAACTGTAATGTTGCGGTAGCCCTTAAACCAACACGTGTGAGTTAAAGTGAAAACGAAACATGTTTAAGTTAACCCACCACATCTAACCTAACACCTGTGAACTTACTAGTGCTGTCATAAATGGAACTCGTTTAAACCCTTTTGCTTAAAGCAGAACTACTCATTTATCCCAATGCACAACACATGGGCAACAGGAAATTGCAAACCTATTCCATCTTTTTCATTTTTCCAAGGCTTTCTGTGTTTGTCTTAGGCACATACGTCAATTAGTGTTTGTAAAAATAATTGTAATTGGTTTTTGCAGAGGCATGGAAAATATTCCTGTAAGTGCACTTCAAGAAACAGCGCCAACCATTTTGAGACGACTAAGAAATCAAAACAACTCTCATACAAAGCTTTGTTGAATTAGTGTCATAAAACAGATATACAACAGCATTCAAAAGGTATCAACATCAGGGTCATCTAATGTCACAGAAGTACAGTAAGGACACTCCTTACCGCAACTCCTTTACTGTAAACGGTGAATGAATTCACAACCTACGATATCTCTGTACACTGTCTCTATAGGTTTTCAAACAGCAATAAACACCTTTAATCTCTACAAACAGATAAACTGTAGCAATACCCCTTGACAAAACAAAAAAAGTGAGGGAAAAATGCATATGGCATGATATTTTTATTGTGGGATTAATTATATTTAAAAACGCCGCGGTGATAACAGATTATTGTGCTGACTGAACAACGCATGTAGAAACCAACCCGTACCATCGGTTCTGTGCACGTTGTTTCATCAGTCACAAGGCGATAAAAAAAATCATTCTATTTATGTTTCATTTTTCTTTATGAAGGAAAAGGGAGGAAACTCTTATACGATATATGATTAAGCGTCTCTGTGCAGTTATTTTTCATCTATTCCACGTCCACCGTAAAAACATGTTTCTTGTCCGAGCAGCTTCCTTTAATTGTTTTCTTGATTTTAGGGATGAGGAATATTCAAACCACCGTAAACCTGAAAAATATATCACACGATAAAGTCAAAATAACACAATAGAACCGACTTCTAAAAATATTGACATGGTTTGATTATTGTAGCAATTGTACGGAAAAATGACAATACAATTCTTCAAAACTTCCAAAGTCACTTGGAAAAACATGATGCAAAATACTTTTAACTTTTGTAAACCTTTTTTTTTATTTTTGGGTAACTAATAACTGTTAAAGGAAATGAAGCTGAACGTACTGATCTATCTCTTTCCACCCTTTGTGGAAGATGAAGGCACTACATTTGTCGAGCTCAGCTGACCGGAGAGATGCTCCACGGCTGAGGAATCTTCTCTGGCCTGTTTCTGAGGCACAAAAACACATTTTTAGAATATCAACCAAAAAGACAAAAACATCGGATTAAATATTGCTTCCAAAAAACACATTTGTAATGCAAGCGTGAGGCTGGTGAAATGTCCAAGCTGCTCTGCGGCGTACAGTGGCACCATCCTGTGCAAAAATAAGATACAAATACACTGTACAGCACTGTGTAAAAAGCCTTTTTGGTGAAGCATCTATTGGGCTTAAGATAATTGTTTGAAACAAGACAGAAAGCCAAACTAGCGGAAAAACTCGAACGCTCTTTTAGCAGCTCTCAGCATCGCCACGTTTTCTCTTTAACCTATAAAATAATTTTCAAAGAATATGAAAATATAAAGCATGTGCCCGCAAGTCGGCTAAATGAGTTTGTGTTTTCTCATAATGCCGTACAGCCAAAGCAAATGTGTTAGAACGAGATTCATGCATTTTATTTCCATATTTAACCTACCTTTGATTTAGACTTGGACTTCCCCCCCTTTCCCTGTAATTATAAACCGGTTGGAACCAGAATGAAGGGTTTGGGGGAAAAGCCTGGTACTCATATAGCATGTGTGGTCTGATCACGTAAAATATACCCTAACATCTGAATATCAGACTTTAAATGAGGAATACTGAGGAAATGATTCTTCTAAAAGAACATAAAACCATAGCATGCTGTGAAATACACAAAACGATCAAGATATTTCATAAACACATTCCAGGTGGAGCCAAATTATGTATATTGGAGAATGTTTATTGAGAAATATGGGTCTTCAAATTCCAAAAATGATGTTCAGGACATCCTGTTTGATAATTCTCACCTTTGCTTTGGCTTTATCCAGGTTTGGAATCAGTTTTCCCGCCAGCTCATCCAAAGCTGAGCCTGGTGCCTACAAACACAGACGAACAGTGAAATGAAACATAAATATGCAGTTTAGATGATTCCCAACCTACATCTTCTGGTCATAATCACGTATGATATGTTTGGTTATTTAAGCAGGCTGTTTGGTAATACCGTGTGTGTTGGGGGTGTTGGGTCAGGGGTGAAGGTGTGGCCCATGGGTGCAGATGCTTTCACTGTGGGTACTGCTGAGAAATCACTGGACAGCAGGTCAAGAGCGGACGCATCATCTATTGATGGCTGAGAGAGAATTTGCATAACAACAATTTGATTAAGCAGGATTGGCCATTAACATTTTTGGGGCGGGGCTTAGCAAGGGGTGGTTCTATATAGAACATACACTCAATCATTTACATACACTCAGTAATTCATACCTGCTTTGGTTTGACAACTTTCGCCTTTGCTTCCGCAAATGCCTGCGGGGAATAAACGCAATGTTTGTCATCTTTAGTTTTCATTGTCTACAAGTATATCGGTTGCCATGGAAACATGGTACGTGTAAAAGCCACCTTCCGGTCTGCCTCGGAGAACCGGTGGTCTGTGGGAAGGCTGTCGTCTCTCTCTCCAGGCTTGCTTATTCTTTCCTCCACAGCGTCTTTTTCCTGTGGAGGGAGCAGAGACGGCAGGAAAGCTCTGAATGAGACACAATCCTCACAAGTAATATAACCTGAAAACATTCAGTACTGAAATGCTGCGTTTTTGACCAGAAACATTTAGAAAACTACTGTATCTGTTTACGTCTATTTACGTTACAAAATGGCAAGATTTTGAAGGGTTGTGTATTTTTTAAACCTAGTTATCATACCCCTCCCTGTAATCTTTAGAATTCAACTGCTTTAACTAAACAGTTCTGGATACTAAAGGGGTGTTACCTTAACGATGGTTTTGGGCGGGACAGGGGCGGGCACAGGGGCGGGCTTTATGTCTGCCAGTGTGTCTGATAGGGCATCCAAAGCTGCTGAACCTTCTGACAACTTAAACAGCAGAAAGGAAGCAGGTTTAAGTCGACAGGAAAACAGGATGTGCGCATGCGCGTTGTTCTGGAGACCGGGGTATATTTACCTGTCTTCCAGTGTGTGAGGGGGCACTGACAGCGGACTGAACTTTAGATGCTGAAGAAGGTGCCACAAAATCATCCGCAAGAGCATCTAAAGCGAAATCACCTGACGTCTACAGAAAGAGAATATGAGAGAGGCAGAATTACAGTATGGGGCGGGGCAATCACGTTCTAAAGAGCACTCATTGGACAAAGTGCGTAAGTGCGCGATGTGTCATCAATAATTTTGGTCCATTTTCCTGGAGGTAAACACACACACTCTGCTAGGAACAATAAGCGAGACAGTTAAAAGACCTCATCTGTGATCTTTTGAAGCCCATTAATCTCACCTTAGGGGGAGGTTTATATGGGGGACACCTGGGTATATTGGGAGCGGATGGGCTCTTGAAATCACCAGAGAGAATATCCATAGCTTCATTAGTGTCTAGGGAAGGCTAAAACACAAGAACAATCCACCAATCAAATCACAGGATCTACAGGACCGAACAGAATGGGACTTAATTGTGTGACTTGTGATCATCTGACCTCTTTTGGAGGGGGAGGGAATTTTTTCAGTTCTTCCTCAGAGAATCTGTAATTAGGGGGCAGCGTGTCCTCTCTCTCGCCGACACGCACGCCCTTCTTTGATGTCACATCCTTTTCCTGTTAACAAAATGTTCAGGTATTACAAAAGACGTTACATACTTTAGATCAAATTTTAAGCCATTTTTCATAAAATAATAGAATCATACAAGAATCGTGAAAGATAACAGAATTATTACATGAACAATATCTCTAGGTTTGAGTTCCGGTTGTTTCTTTGGTGGTTCTGGAGCACCAAGCATGTCACCCAGGGCGTTGAAAGCGTCCTACACATGACAAAACAGAAGGGAAATTAAAAATCCGTTGAGTCCGTATCAGTTCAGATGACAGTAAACTTGTTCTGTATTTCATTACATCATCGGTCGTTTGTTTTGGCTTGGGGCCCGGAGGGGCAATTTTACCAGGAACAGCGGAGGAAACCTACAACATGCAGGAATAGAACAGGTGTGAATGAGGAACAAAACAATGAGAACGGTAATCTATTAAGGCAAAACAAATACAGAAAATGGTGCGACAATATCACAGCTATGAATCAAGCATTACATTAAATTATGGGATACCTTTTGAGCAGACTTTGCTGGAGTCACAAAATCACCATCCAGAGTATCTAGTGCTGATAAATTCTCCACCTAAGACAAACACAGAAGATCAGAGTTAACTGGTTCATCAGAAAGACTGATGCTGCCATTACATAGCATTTTACGTGACTTCTCCTGGAATACATGATTCTGACTGGCCAATCGCTGCAATCAAATTTTTTCGCATATTGACCAACTGTAAATTGGACCATCAGCCCAGACAACCAGTTTTCTTCCCATTTCATGTCTCTTGTGTCACTCCTCCATTTTTTCAAACATAATATAGTAATTTTAACTCAAGTCAATAGTTGATGCTCATTTATTTATTTGGTCATTATTTGTAGTAGTGCAGGAAAATGTACAGTCAGCTGAACGTTAACACACAGTAGTCTCCGACAATTAAAGGAAAATTTACTACCTTGGAAGCACCTTTGGCTTTCTCAGGAACTCCTCCAGGTTTTGTCTGTGGCACATCTTTAGGCTTTTCAGGAACTCCAGGTTTTGTCTGTGGCACATCTTTAGCCTTTTCAGGAACTCCAGGTTTTGTCTGTGGCACATCTTTAGCCTTTTCGGGAACTCCAGGTTTTGTCTGTGGCACATCTTTAGCCTTTTCGGGAACTCCAGGTTTTGTCTGTGGCACATCTTTAGCCTTTTCAGGAACTCCAGGTTTTGTCTATCCGAGATTAGACAAACAAACAGATGAATATCTCTGTTAAAATATCTGTTTGATATTTTATTGTATGCAAATTCTATTTATATCTGTTAAATTAAAGCATTACACAAAAAATCACATAGTCTCATTATGTTGCTGTTATTAATGAGACAATATAAATACATGTGAAGTATCACCTGTGCAGCAGGAGCAGAGGGAGGAATAGAGGCTCTGACCACAGGTGCTGTCGCCGGGCTCTTGAAACCTCCAGAAAGAATGTCCAGTGCGTCATCTGTGTCCAGTGAGGGCTGGAACACAGAAAGAATCCACCAATCAAATCACAGGATCAGGCAAGAGTAGCCAATCACCAAACACTATTACCAATTCTCCATTATTAACCAATCAGCTGTACTCAGTGTCTGACCTCTTTTGGAGGAGGAGGCAGTTTTTTAAGTTCTTCCTCAGAGAATCTGTAATCGGGCGGCAGTGTGTCCTCTCTCTCGCCGACACGCACGCCCTTTTCCGATTTTAGTTTCCTCTCCTGCTCAGAAATGATTTTTATTTTACAAAGCATGCATATAAAGTACATCTATATTTTATTTTTTAAAATTCAGATGCACCTTTAAAAACACAATCTAATAAGAATGATAACATAAAAATAGTTCCTACATCTACAATGTCCTTGGGTTTGAGTTCCGGTTGTTTTTTGGGGGGTTCTGGAGCACCCAGTGTGTCGCCCAAAGCGCTCAGAGCGTCTGTCGGGATGGAGCTGTCCGGCTGTAAGGGGGGAAACGTCACTTATTTCATAGTTTACCCAAATGAAATCTGAATGAGAACTCTACTTTATCATGTGACCAAGCAGGAGTTTAAGAAGTTGTGATATTATTAATAGAATCCGCAGCAGAAGCAGGTAAACAACTTCTGAACGTATGCGGGCAACTAGTTAGGGTACAGCGTTAGTTACCACATCCTTCTTTGGTTTAGCAGGTTGTGCAGGAGCCGAACTGGTTCTCGCAGCCAAAGAGGAGTTCTCAGCCGGCTGAAAGAGAGAGAGAAGCAAACATTTGCCATAAATACATAAAAAATTAAGATATTTTGATACAAAGTCGAAATTAAAGGTGGGAGTTTTCCCTTTAACCTTCGGTTTTACCTTCTCTAGCTTGGAGGTCTTGTCAGCGGGCTGAGCAGGAGGTTTGGTAACACCGACAGGCAAAGTTGTCGCCTGTTGTTTCTGCAGAACGAGACATGTTTGGTGTTGAGACATGTGATATCAGATGACATTGTGATGAGTTTTGTAACGCTGTTACCTGCTGTGTGGGTGGAGGAGGGGCAAAGTTGGAGAAGCCTGCCGATTTGGCATCGACTGCACCTACAGTTTCAGCTTTCTGTAAAGCAGGGAACAAATATTAGACAAATAATTTGAACAAAGTTGATTGTTTCTTCCACTAGTTGATGTTTCTCAGCGGTGAGTACGATTGCTCACAATGCTAAACAGCAATGCTGAAGTTTGACCCCTGTTTCTGCTCTCTATAGTTAGGAATAGGATAAGGTGTGGGGGCGGGCTTCACTGATACGGACCAATCAGGTAGCAGCCTCCCAAGCTTATGAACCAATCAAAAGTAGGGGAGTCAGAATCTCACAGGAAGTCACATTTAGGCGCAACACAAGAGTACGTTTCTGTATGATTATTTGACAATGAGTAGTCGTTCAAGCCCCAGTCTGTAATAATGAAACACATGCTATATAGTATGTAAGGAAAATGAAAAGTGCACTGTGTCTTACCAGCTCTGGTTTCTTTGGGGCACTTGGAGCTGCAGACACAAAACCAGCGCAGAGAGAATCCAGCGCCTCGTCTGTGCTTATAGGCTGTTGATAAAACAGAAAACAAACGTGACTGCACAGAAACAACACAACGAGTCACATTAACGAGTGGCGCTCTGTAGCTGTAATTCTACAAATGACCGGATGGGGGAGCCCCGGTATTACTATCGCAGGAGTTGCAAAGGAAAACTACATCCAGGAAAACTACAGACGCTCCCTCTGCATACCGAGAACTCATCATTAATAACACGCTTTCTTTTCACACAGTAACTTACAAAACAACCAGCCTGCAGCCGAACAACGTGTTCAGAGTTGTTTTCCCAGCTAACAGGGAACGTTCTCAGAACGTTGGCTAATGTTCTCTAAAAGCTATCAAAACGTTCTTGCAGTAACGTCAGTAGAACTTTTTGCTAATGTTGTCAAAAACGTTTTTCTTAAGTAGTTTTGAAAACGTTACAGAATTAAAAAAGGTTTAATTATCTTACAACACAACGTCTAAAGAACGGACGTTTTGAATGCTCCCAAAATTGTCTAAATAACTTTTTTTAATGTTTTTGTTGTGTAATAAAAACGTTAGGGAAAATTTCTTACAGCCTAAACTTGTTAGCTGGGTTTCTGTTGAAACTAATTTGAATGGACTTCAAGCTTACAAGACAAACCTTTTAAAAAGTTACTGGAGAATCGATACAGTGGAGAATCAGAATCAGAAAAGCAACAGCACAGAATGGATAAACTTGTGTATGTGTGCATTCTTAACAATCCTATGAGTGAGATATTGTCCTACATGTACACTGTGTGTATTTAAATACAAATTACACAGTGTAAATTAAAGTCTGCTTAGTCTAAAATAATAATCTGTATATAGACACCATAGAAATCTATTGTATGTCTCCAGTTAGATAGCCAAGCATGTGTGCTGATTGGGCAATTATGCACTGAAAATGAATGGTGATTGTACAGCAGAGAGAGTGATAAATTAGCTCTGCTTGCGTTTGCTAGCCTTGCCAACACCCTACAAACTAACAAAGCATTTGTCTATAAAACAGATGAGACAGTGAGACAGGCTGTCAGTGAGACAAGGCCAATGACAGTGAGACATTAACAATGACAGTAACCCAGCAAACAAGGAACGCTTTCAGAACATTGGCTAACGTTCTCTCTAAGTTCTCTTAAAGTTTTTTAAAAATTCCTACCGTAATGTTAGTACAATTGTTTGATATATATCATATATATCAAAACATTATTCTTAAGCTGTTAGTGGAACGTTTTAAAGACGGTACAGAATTTAAACAATGAATAACGTTCTTATAACCAAGCAATTACAGTAGTACAATCTTAAAATAAAAACAATTCAAAGTAACATTTTTAACATTTATGTTACTTAAAGGAAACATTAGGGAAACGTTCCTACAGCCTAAAATTGGGATGGCAGGATCAAGAACAGTGAGATAAGGACATATAAGGACTGCATTGGAAAAATGTAGAATGTGAATGTACCAAGAAAACAAACAAGCAAGCAAACACTGACGTTAACTTCAGACACGTGTCAGCCAGAAGGATGTAAGTCACATGACTCCAAACAGGCTAAACAGAACACAGCACAGTGTACACACTGAAAATGAAAGGCTGTCTCCACACTTTGTTTACCTTGGGGACTTCTTTAGGTTTCTCTGGAACCCCAGCAGGCTTTCTCTTTTCCTATTGGACAAAATAACAACAGCTTGATTACTAAAATAGAGTCCACAGTGATAGAAATACAATCTCTAAACGCGAATGCTTGGAAGGACACGGTCACTTTATACTGACAGTTAAGAATAAAACTAAAAATAGAAATTAAAAATAGAAAACAGTAGGTAAGTACGGTTAGCGTGTGTAAGTGCATGCTTCTAACCATCCGATGGGAAACTATTACACACCGTAAATCAATTGTTTTGTCTAAAATAATTAGAATACGCTTTATAAAAACAATACAAAACTAAGGCGTCTCTGTGTACTTTAGACAGAAAGTTTAGACTGAAAAAGCGCAATACATCAGGCAAAAGTTACAGTGGGTTTAAGGGAGGGATTATGGACAACAAGAAAAAGGATCCAGAAAGAGAGAGAGATTAAATGTATTTCACTAGCCTACTGACAGAATGAAGAAAACCGTTAGAAATTAGAGAGTAAGTTACAAATGTTTATGATCTCCAACTGACCAGATCTTCCCATCTGTATCCCGGGGGCAGTGTGCTGTCTTTTTCACCACAAAAAACACCCTTCTCTGCTTTGACATTAGACTGAGACATGCAATACACATTAGAAAAATTACACCATACTGTACCATAAATACAGGCTGTACAACAGCATTCACAAACACACAACAACAACATGCTGTTTTCTTAAGTCCTAAATACACGTCAGTAACATAACCAGCACATACAGTAAATAAACATATATATGCATATAAAGCATCTCACCTCTTTGACCTCTGGTCCAGTGTACTGTGGGAATTTAGGAGCCACAGGTTGGGATGATGGCAAAGTGCCAGCCAAAGCGTCGAATGGATCGGCCTGCACACAATATTAAAAATAATACAAAAAAGATATTTTAAAACAAGCACCCCAGTTAACTATTTAGGTTGTAAGAACATGTCTTTAAAACTTTTGGTGAACATTCAAAACATTTTGGTTCTTAGACGTTGTATTAACATTATTGCTTGGTTAAAAGAATGTTATTCAAAAATTTTTAATTATGCTACATTGTTAAACATTACACTAGCCACTTAAGAATAACATTTTTGATATACAATATGCAATGCTAAAAAACGTTTTACTAACATTAATGCAAGAATGTTTTTTGATAACTGAACGAACTTTAAGAGAATGTTAGCCAACGTTCTAAAAACATTCCCTGTGAGATGGAACGACACCAAATAATCCACAAACAGAAACACAGAAAAGTTCCTCACCACTGCGCTGACCTTCTGTGCTGATGGACCTACTTCCGCTTGGACCTGCGGGCCAAAAGCAAGATGACCATTACAGTCCACACTGACACGCTTCGACTGCTCTGCTGTACTGATACATTCCCTGACAGCATATCATTAACACACATGTGATTGTTTATATGGGCGATTTTTGTTAAGCATTTGCATGCTTCATCGTCATTTGACTTCAACATACATTTGATGTGTTTAAAACGAGCTACTTTTCCGGCTGTTTTACAAGTTTACACTTGACATTATTTTTAAATATGTTTAATAGATCCCTCAGCAAAAGAATAGGATTTGCGGCTTTAAAAAACATTGTTCAGTTATGTGCTGTTTGCTTTGGAATTAGCTCAGTTTCTCAGCTTAACGTGTCCGATTCTCAGCAGATAAACATGTGGGAAAATGAGAAGGTTGACATAATTCCCGGTCTTCGGAGAAATGCATTCCAAAGAAGCCTTCGTCTTACTATAAATACCTTTTGGCTACTTTTCTCCTTCAGCGCACTTCCAGGTAAACCAGCCGAAACTGAAGGTTTCCCGACAACCGGATCCACCTTAGCAGGTCCAGGTTTGAATGAAGGAACGGTTGTACTCTATTATGAGCAAACGCACCATATGTTCAACAATTACCAAACAAGGTTCCAAACGACATCGAGCGTTCATGTAGCCGAAACGGATACAGCGATGAAAGCAGAAAATGGTTCTTTTGGGCAATGTGAGGTAACTTCTTATAGAAAGGTGCGTAAGCTGAATGCCATGAGATTCAGGAGATATTTAGGTACAAGTGTGATCCAGGTTGAACCCTTCATCCAACCAAAAGGAGAACAGAAAAGTCAAGAGGTGTTCAAGGTCATGCTGTGTGAAATGCAGCAACAAATGGTGCAAAAGAAAAGCATCAAAGTTGTGAAACATGATGTAGATAGAGACACGATTGTGAAAGAAGGATGATAGAAGCCAAAAATCTCTTCAACATTGTTTATTGGTGTACCTGGGCCTTTGCAGGGTCTGTGGGCTTCGTACCCGCTCCACTGGTCGTGCCCGTGGGTCCAGTTCCAGAGCTCACAAAAGTGGGTTTAGAGACTGAGGCCTGCAATCAGGTCGCAGGTGTGAGGATCTTATGCGGGGCGGAGCCACAACATTTATACAGCGGAGCCAAATGAACCAATAGAGCGAAGCCACATGAAGATGGTTTGCAGATAAAGTGTAGTTTGAAATGTCAGAAGACAGAAACGCATCACTGATTCGCTGCTTATAATTACTCTGTATTTATTCGGTATTAGTAGCCATGAGAGCTGGAGTTTAGCACTGAGACAACAAACCCCTCCGTCCCACCAAACACCAAACTCCAGTAGACGACTGCAGACCAAAACCTGCTCGGTTGTGCAACAAGATGGTCCTTCTTTTGAAAAAGGCAAGAATGTATAAAAGCACACACATCCAGATGTTAAAGAAAACACAAAAGCAACCCATACGCCAAAAAGTGTTGTGTTAGTGTTGCCAGAAACTGTTACCGATAATCAAAGCAGGGTTGAAAAGAGAGACAAAAATAAAAAATGGCTTGAGAAAGTGCAAAGGGACCCTGAGAAATCAGCGATATGAAGATGTAAAGTCCAGTAAGCCCAGTAGACGGATTGTGTCTACCTGCTGTGTGACTTCAGGAGCTGCTTTCTGAGTGCCTGCAGAACCCGCAACCCTTCCACCGCCTGCAGCTCCTGCGGTAGATGCAGCTACTGCAGGAGCCGCTGGGGACGCAGGGGTGGTGCCGGGTTTGACAGTCGCAGCTGCAGTGGAGGACAGCGTGGATCCTTTCTGCAATGCAGGTGTAAGAATCTCAATCACGTGAGGTCTGATGAGAGTCACACTTGAAGCGTGTGAGGAGCGTGTCTGAAGAACACGCTAACCACTAGATCATGACTACAACCACACTTACAGGAAGTAAAAACTAGATTATTTTTCGGCCGTGTATCTCATGACCTCCTGGTTGGAAATCTGTATCATCATTTACCGCATAATGTTTGATTTACAGTGTATACACTAGACCAGCAAAATACCATGCTGTCATTTCTGTTATCACATCAGTTACAGAGAAATGAAGAGATGTTTGCTGTTCAAACTGGATTTAGGAAAGTGAGTCATGGGGCAGACACCTCTCATGAGAAACACAATGTCCCTAACGCACCATCTACAATTACAGATCCCAGCCAAAAACTTGCTCTGCCTAAAGGCTACAGACAACCACAAATACTGAAGATCTATTCAGTTCAGCAACCAAACAGCAATAAATAGCAAGCCAACATGTCCTAAACAGAGAAGTACTCTGAATCTATAAAAATATTTGCTGCTTCTCTTTTTGCACTTTACATTTATGCATTTTATCCAAAGCGACWTACAGTTCATTCAAGTTATACATTTTGTCAGTGCATGTGCTCCCTGGGAATCGAACCCACGACCTTTGCGTTGCTAGCGCAATGCTCTACCAGCTAAGCAACAGGAACACTTTATTACGCATTTATGCAACAGTGTGTAAATGTATTAATCTCTCCATTTTTTCTGTTTTTACTAGAGGAATTATACAATGTCTTTAAACACAGACATATACAAGACATAAACTTTCCATATTAAAATTCAGAAATCCATACTAAACACAATAATATGCAATAGTTTTCAATACATGCTGGAATACTGTAGCTTCAAATGTCATTCGATCTCCTTTCGAGGCTTCTGCTAACAAGCCAAATTCCTCGTGCGCATGAGCACTCCTGGCCAATTAAACTCTTATTGACTCTCTGGACATGGGCAATAAAAAGTTTTTCCACGTTTCAAAGAAAAGGAAAACAATTGGAATAGACGGAAGAGTTTTCCTAGTTTTTAATGGTCCAGAAGATACAATAACAATGTGAGATGGACAAGCGTGTAGTTGATGTAATATTTAAAATAGTGCCTACATGGGCCTAATTATTAAACATGTTTTTGGATATATTATCAATTTACACATTATATTAAATAGAATTAAAAATAGAATTGGCCACACTGCAGTAAAATTCTAGTAAATAAAAATGGATTCCAGTTACGGCAACTAAAAAGTTTTCTATGCATTTATATACATAGATTTCCATTATGAACATTGTAACGTTGACTAAACGTTGTTCTTGGGCATGTTATATAACAGATGAAGGGTGATGCTTTTTACCTCATATTGTGCAGGTTTCACTGTGGAGACCTGTGACGCTGAGGTGGGTGTGATCTGCTGAGACTGCAGAGAGAGAGAGAGAGAGAGAGAGAGATGAGTACTTGGAAAAAGGAAATGCATTTACAATATTATAAAACCCATAATCAATGCTTTTATCAATGTACTGAATGCATTAGTGCTTCAGAATGCATTACTGAAACTGATCTTCTCACTGCACAACAAACAGCCAGAATCACATGCAAATCATGAGCTCAATATGAGGTCATGATGAATCAGAGACAGAAGCCATCGGTGTGCACAACACACTACAGATATGTTCTTAGATAGCGTTCTTGAGAAGAGACAATTCCACAAACCTGGTTAATATCCCGATTACAAAGCGCAAAACACAAAACAATCGCATTAAAACCTTATATTACAGTAAACAGTAGCTACGGCGACTGCAACTCAGTGTCGACACACAACAGTGCAGAGAAAAGTTCTTAGTGTGTTTTCGAATTGTTTTCGGGTAAATATAACTCAGAAAAAGCACTAAAATTAGATTCATTCGCTTAAGAAACAACACTGCAAAAGCCTTAATCTTGTTTTGAGAGACTGTTTATTATCTTACTGAACCAGCACTATGTTCACTTAAGTACAAACAAACAAAGTGATATTTACATGTACAGTATCTTTGCAGAACTAAGAAGCAGCTGACAATGCAGATTTTGTAAACGGACGTATTGAAACCTGCAATGTTTTACTGTATCTATGCTGACCTACAACCACATAAAGGCTGAGCTGCAGAATTTACATTTATGCATTTGGCAGGCGCTATCCAAAGCAGGTTATACATTATATATTATGGTTATATATATTTTGTCAGTGCATGTGTCCCCAAAACGTGTGTGGGCCGAAGGTTGGTTGGTGTCAGAGGGTTTGGCAATCCTTTGGAGAAGATGTGTCACAGAGCCAGTTCATTTGCAAGACCTGCTTGATGCATACTGATCATTCAAGCCACATGACAGAAGCTCAAACAGGTCTAAAAAAATAACGCACCCTCATACACCAGCATTAAAAACATAATATTCCAATACCTAACACACAGTTCCACTAGTTGCTTTGAAACGTGTCTGATTAAAATCACAATGAATATTATTAATAATATTGTTCTGTGCATATTGCGCAGTCCAAGCTTAAACCACTAAACCACAACCACTCGCCCACTAACACTAACTAGTCTTTCTTGGTGACCCTTTGTAAACACTTGTGGTTAACACAATCTTTAAACAGAGATGTAAGAAGACACTTTTATCCTAAGCGACCCCTGGTACCCATAATACAGATAGTTCCTCTTGGCTGAAGGGTGCAATGGTTCCAGCAGGCACTGCTAAGCTCGAACCAACAACCTTCCACAGTCCAGCCCTGTTTTTTAACAGTCCTTCTGTTCTAGATTTGCGCACCCAGCCGTAAGCAACACCCAACATGGAAATTTAGGTCCTTTAAGCGTTCTAACAAGCTCAGCAGGTTTTAGGTTATGTACCTACAGAGGGAGGGAACGATACAGTGCAGATGGTTGAGATGATGAGATACAACTGCCATCGATGATGATCACCAAAGTCAGGTGATCATCTGTAGATGTTCTCTGCGGCTACTACCACTAACTTCATCTGTGAATTAGACCACTTGTATTGCTTTCCAGTTAGCCTAAAGGTCTGCTAGACGCCGCCCACAGGAGCGAAAGCCTACACTAACCAGTAGACCACAACTGCCCCCGGTCCAATCAGGGATCTCGATCTGCTAATTGGCAGGTGCTCCACCAATCACCACGTGAGATGTGTAGCAGTATCAATCCTCTTCATTTTTGACCTTGAGAAAACCAAGAATAGCTAAACGACCATTTTAGGAAAAAAAAAGGTTGTCATGACAGTTTAAAGAAACTTATTTTTACTTTTTATTTCAGACTTTTTTTTTAAACTTAGAACCAGCATGCTAAAAATTGACCCACAGGTACATTCCAGAACACATTCTATCCATCATAAGCAAAACAAAACAAAAATATTTCAGCTACACTGCAACAAACGACCTCTTAATGATATTTAAAATGAACCCATCCCAAATCAAGACAATACAAAACAGAGTTACCATATACACCCTAGTCTGTGTATGATTCTGAATGGGTTTGGGTGTAGAGCTAATCATTACATTTAAGAAACCACCTAGATACCTTTCAGTCAGGTAAACACTGTGTATAAGCAGCAAACACAAAAACACAATGCATTATGGGTAAACAAGGGCAAGATATTATTTGATTGGACATAATATGTGCAGAAGCCATGTGATGATTACATTTCTGGGCTTTTATAGTTGGAGATAAACATTTCTCAAACCACAAATCTGATTGATTTAAACACACAAGAGACCGGCAGTCCCCTAACAGGCCAAATTACTTTCTGTTCAAAACGGGTTTCTTGGACAAGAGCTCTGATTCCATTGTTTAACAAACGCTTCCTCAACCCCTAAATCTCACACGGTTCAAATTAATAACCAACACAACCAACGTAATTATTTCAGTCTGACTGATTATTCTTCTAAAAGAACACGTTCTGTCTCAATGTCATGATGGTCAACATTGCCTATGGACAATCTAACTGTCACTGACTGATGCTTCACAAAACATGACAGCACCTTCCTTTGGTGTCTGTGGCCAGTCAGGGACACCCTGCTGATGATGTCATAACTCCTCCCACAATCCTCGTGTGTCGTTGACAGTGACAGCAGCAATGGAAATAACAACACAGGGGAGGAAAAAAAACACGCAGGTCTTCTCCAACCTGTTTAAACCCCAATGAACAAGAACAAGAACAAAATTTGGTGGAGCTACAGGTTGAATCTCTGGTCACACCCTTTGAACGCAACAATTGGTGATTTGTGAATATAGATGAAACAAACAACTGAGACAAAGTCACAACTGGCACTGGTTTTAACGTTCTAGCAAACTCAACATGATTGATTTGTCTGGTCTGGTTGGGCCAGTAGTTCATTTTTGTAAATGTCCTGCCAACATTCAACATTAGATTTTAAGCATTAACATATCTTATAAAACAAACATTTAAGGAAAAACGTACATATTGTCATAGATCCTAAAATATATCTGAATTTAAACGTTCTGATAAGGAGTTGCATCTATCTATCTGTCTGTCTGTCTGTCTGTCTGTCTATCTGATAATAAGGTCTTGCTCAGTATTGTCCAGCTGTCTTGGTCTTTCTAAGTCTGATTCTACTGTTTAAAAACTACTTAAAAACTACGATTCCTGCAAAACTACACCCTCAAAACCTTCATCTCAAAACCATCTCGCAAACCCTCTGTTGTTACAGAAAGTTAATCCACTGCCTGACAAAGGGATAAAATGTTTATTTAAGATGCTGTTAGAAATTCAAATGCCATGATGATGATATATTATGACAAATACAGGTGACATTGTGTTAGCATTGTGGTTTCAGAATGAACAGGTTTTACTAGTACAACGAAACATTCAGAAGCTCATAAATTAGTATGACATTTGACTCAAAACTAGTGAAGTACGCAAAAATCTGACATTTGTTTTGTGAGTGTTATTGTCCAAACTATTGACTTTTCTCTTATTTAATCTGATGACATCATCCTGTCTGCGTCAAATATCTGTTTCAGTAGCTACAAGTTGTTACTCGTGCACAATTAAGCGTGCACTCCAAGTATGTACTACTGGCAATAGCCAGCAGTAACGCACAGGTCCCCCGGACCTGCCTGTGGACACAGATTCATATTTTAAAACATGAAGTTCTTAAACCCAACGTAACTCACTTCCTTTTAATTGCGGCCAAACATTGCCAGTTGGCTCATGATGACATCGATATAAACCAAGCCAAGAGAACAATCTATGCTGGACTACATTTGGTTCTGACCTTCAGACAGAATCTGTAGCCAGACATGGTCCGCAGTGCGCCTTCTGCTTCTTATATACATTAACTATATACACACATATGCATACATTAAATATAACCTCTCGCTATTAACTTAAATCAAAATGGAACAAAGACAATGTACAAAAACGCTCCCAACCACTATAGCAAACTCACAACACAGCAGTTGTCTCCTGTTTTGGTTAAGTAGGATTTTAAACACACTGCATTAAACAAATACAGGCATGTTAAATCTATTTTCAGATGACAGCAAAATAATCAGTTTTTTGTGCCAAAAGCACTGTAACAGTTTCCACAAACTGCACTGCAACTGGCACAACCTTCGACTACAGGCAGAGAGTGGCAGGAAACCACAGACACAAAACCAAAAGACACATACCATCTGTGACACAACTGACAGAGGGTCCTGTTTCACCTTTGCTTTAATCCAGTCTGAAAAGTGACTCCTCTAACTGTAACTGTTATTCAGTGTACAGAAATATACAAACTATATGCTTCAGGCGCACATACATGCAGGCATATACTGACAGAAACACACCCAGCACTGAAGGCCAACTCCTTAATCCCCTCCCACTTCAGCAAGCCGAAAAGATCTGGACAGCTTTAAGTCCCGCCCCCAAACCCATGATGCACTCTAAACGGATTCTGATTGGTTGAGAGAGGACAGCCCTGCCTTCTTGCACAGCAAACCAGGAAATATAAACACAAGACTATCTCCATACAACACATTAAGTTGAACTTAGGGTGGATAGTTATGAGGGTTAGTTAGTAAGTTAGTTTGATGGGTTAACTTGGTCTAGACTGATAAAGAAGCCAGAGAGAAAAAGATCTCATGCAGACACAAACCTTTCAGTACATGCCTATCTGGCAGGGTGTGTCTTATACACTCACTGCTCAGGAATCTGAACTGTACAACCCACCATCAACCCAGAAACAGAGGAACACAGCATCATATACAAGTCAAACCACCACACCTACCCACAGCAAGGAAAACAACAGGAAGAGAGAGAGAGAAAGAGAGAGGGGGTATGATCAAACACACAACAGAGAAAAGAGAAATGCATTTGGAGATGAAAATAAATGGATGAGTCATGGGCCCCGCTTTAAACAGAAGCTCGAACCTGCAGCAGAACTGCGCTCGGGCCAGCGCTTATGTAAGAGGAACGCAGCGCAGTTGCAAAGCCTGTGTCACTGCTCGCTTTGACTCACCATATTAATAGACACCCCTGCTGGTAAAACAAAAGGCTGAGCTGGTTTGTTGTTTGAGACAAGATGCCATTTTGACTACAAATCAGTGGAACAGCCCACTTTTATAGGAACAGCGCCCTCTGGTGCATGACTGCGCTAATGACGGGCGAAGACAAGTATGCAAAGTCAATCAATGATATAAAGCAAGCCCGTGATGACAACGCACCACCTGAATCACCCAGCTGACGAAACATGCAAAAATCATAAGACAACTTATGCAACTTTATAATGTCACACAGACAGAGGAATACACAATATGGACAAAAATATTGGGACACCCCCATCTAATAATGATGTTTGGCTATTCCAGTAATTTCAGTCAAAACGTATGTTAATGCTTTACTATAAAGTTACGTTTCCATTTCCATGCTGATATGTCAAAGTTTTCCATTGTTCATTCATATTTTAAAACATTTTAAGTTCTTAATCATAAATTCTCTCCCTTGTTTTAACATCATAAGCACAAAACGTATTATCGGTATATGCTTCCAGACATGAAAATGCATCTTTCACTATTAGCTTGAGTCAAAACGGAACAGGTTACAAAATAGGTGTGTTACATATTCATGTCAACATTAGATCAGTCAAACATGACTGTTTTTTTGTCATTTATCAAACAGGAATATGACGCGAGCTAGACTCGAACCTGCATCCTCATGAACGCAGCAGCTCGACAGCAGTTATTCCGAAGTACATTTCTATGACAATACCATGGCACATTTTTGGCAGCTGAAAATCTCGTGAAAGCTCACGTTATTTATAAGACTGCACCCAGGTGTCAGAGCTCACACCTTGGTGACAGCAAAATCAGTCACGCTGGGTGGAGACGGGAGGAGATTTGGCACGTTGCAACTCAAAACGCTTTCTACAAAGCAAAACATATTCAATGTTAAACATTCAAATATTTGCTTTTGCTGTTGTGGGTTCTGGAATGTGGCAACATTCCGTGATTCTTCCCTTCAGAGGGAGAACCACGGGAGGAAACCAAATAAGGAAAACAGGAAAGAAGCACTGATCAAATGTAACAGATACTGAAGCCCCGTCATCTGTACTTAAAGCTAGCAGACGCACGGGAAGCTACAACCACCAATGGGCGCTCCCCAGTTAACAGGGAACGTTTTTAGAACATTGGGGACAACAGTTGACTAACATTCTCTGAAAGTTCAAAAATGTTCTTGCGGTAATGTTGCAGTAGAACCTTTTCAACGTTATATCATGTATTTTAAAAACACATTTTAAAACATTTTAAAAACGTTGCAGAGCAACGTTAAGAATAACGTTCTTATAACCAAGTGATAACGTTAATACAACATCTAAAAACTGGATGTTTATACCATTCCTGGACCTTTCAAAGTAACATTTTTAACCTTTTTGTTACTTAACGGAAACGTTAGAGAAACGTTCGTATAATCTAAAACTGGTCTAAAAGCTGGGAGTGTGTGTGTGTGTGTGAACATGTGAAGCATGCTTCAGCAGGACAGGGAACGGAGCGTGAATCAACAAGCGTTGCTTAGCGACTCTATCGGTTAATAAATGTGTCTGTCATGAGCCTCACCCAGACGTTGAGAGGGGACGAGAACTTTAGCAGCTCGGGACGCAAGTTCTCTGTGTACACACAAATCAAGTTCTACCAGAGAGAATTGAACACCCATTTACAGGACAAATAAATCACACGGTTCTAAAGATGTTTTTAGACTAAAGTGATTTATGGAACGTCACATTTATCTCATATATCAAAATATGAAGCTGCTGGGAAAGCATTTTTTACACCACACACACTGTCAACAGATTTTAGGATATACTGCTGTTTTTCATTAGCTTCAGAGAAACGTGCGTTTTGCCCACCTACTGGTGCAGTTCTTAAAATCTACCAACAAGTAGCCTTAACCAAGCACCCTTGGAAAAAAAATGGCAGATGGGTGGTAAGAACCTGTATGAACACTAGTATTTACTAGTATTTTTCCTGTAGCTCAGTGGTTAGAGCATGGTGTTACCAATACCAAGGTCACTGGTTCAATCCAATTGCATGTACTTAGAAACAGTTTTGGATAAAAGCGTCTGCCAAACATGTAAATATATTTTGGCAGATATTAACAATGCTACAATATCAAACCATCATTCCAATAATTGCTGCTGGGTTTCCATTCAGACGAAAAGGTTGAATATACCCGCATGCACGTGGAGTAACAGGCAAACAAAACTACAACCCCCAGAAATCTGATATTCCTGAATCACAGGGTGTGAAAACGATGATGAAATAAATGTACAGGTGTGACACGATCGGGTTCCAAAACAGCAACACTGAATCAGTTCCCTTGACAACCAAGACGCCAAATGACATCATCGCTCATTCTGCTCAATGCGCTCTCTAAACGATGAATACTGCTGACTGTAAAATGTGCTGAAGCTGCTGATGATGTTTATATTTAGTGGCCTTTAGCAGTGAAACATTCTCCATATGATTTGTGGACTGAGATTCTGACCAGGAGTCAGTGGGCACCTGGAGTCTGTCTGCTGTCTGTATGCTTATGCAAAGACAACGCCTCAGAAAACATGTTGTTTCAATGAAGCCTTTTAGAATAAGGGCCGTGTGTCAACAAGAAAGTAAGATCTGTTCCAGAACCTAGTGAGACGTCTTGCTGTCTACTGTCTACATGGGCAACTTTATACAGTGTCATATTTAGAATGCTTTCATTCAATTTGAAGTTAACATGTTTCTAAGCTAATATTAGAATATTTAACCAGCTTGTTGCAATGCATTCTGGGATTTGCCTTCCTTACAATGGATACACGCAATGAAGTTATCAAAAAATATTCTTGCCTTTTTTTAACGTTATATATCATGTGGATTACAAACAGCATTCTTATGTAGTTAGTAGAACATTTTAAAAATGTTACATAATTAAAAAATGTTTGAATGATGTACTTATAACCAAGCAATAATGTTAATACAACGTCAAAAAAACGATGGATGTTTTGAGCGTTCCTAGAACTTTCAAAATAACATTTTTAGGATTTTGTTACTCAATGGAAACATTTGGGAAACGTTCCTACAACCTAAAAGCTGGGTATAAGGCAGTCGACTTATTTTTAGAACAGTGTGGGGTAAAATACACAGCTCTTGTTACACATGTACGGACAGCTCAGGACACATGTCATCATCCCTATGCAACGATTAGCCAATCACGAGCTAATTTATGTTTCCTAATGTTTCTTAATCGCACCCGGAACATGTGAGAACCCTGCATGTGTTCAGACCAACCACGTGAATCTAAAGCACCATGACAATAACTCACAAAATGCTGATTGCGAGATTCAAAACCAGCGAGCCACATAAATCAATGAGAAAGCAAGACAGACAGCAAAAACAAAATATAGGAGATCTGTTTGCAATCAGACAGCATTCAAAATTGATGTAAGAAATATGTGTTTCTGTAGCTCAATTGGTAGAGGTTGCATTAACAGCACAAAGGTTGTGGGTTCGAGTCCCAGGGAGCACAGGTACTGATAACAATGCATAATTTGTCAAATGCATACATGCACATGAAATATGACAGCTCACTGAGACAACCTGTGACATAAAAATACCATCTCACATATACACACACAGGCTTATATAACCAACAATAGCTGCAACAGCTGTTGCGACCTGCTGAATCTGCAGACACACACCTACAGACATGCATGCGTGCCCGCGCATCCAAACATACAGAAACAGGCATGCTGTAGGAACACATGGATCTCTCACTGTTTAAGCCAATAGCGCTCCAATAACCACTGCATAACTAACTAACTAACTGCATAAACCTCGGTAGATCAATACACTCTACTTACAATACAATATACTGAACTTAATACAACAGACATAATTTTCATACTGAACATTCCTTGTGTATTATGACTGCATCTTGTCAACTGAAAAAAGTGAAAACCTTTATTTTATTTTTATAATACCATATCACATATAATATCACACCGAACGGTAGCAGAATGATAAATTCAGATAAAGTTATGAAACTGATAAAAATAAATGCGTAATTTGTCACTGTACAGTAAACATCGAACCCTGTACAGTAGAGTACAGTAGAATACAGTACGTTTTTAATTGCTCACCTAGGACAGAAAACTTCTCTGATAGTTACAGTAGATATCTGAGATACAGTAGTAGATATCAGGTCAAGATTTTGGTATAGTAATAACCAAATTACGTTTTGCCATTAAAAATAAATTAACGTTATAAACAAATTAAAATAATCAAAATTCCGTCTGCTATACTTTCTATTTTGAGTTTTAAGAGAATGTCAAAACAACTGTATGATGGTTCCTCACTTCCTGATTTTTCGTGTATAAATGTCAACTGCTGGAAGATCTGTATGTAAATACACATACACAGGACAGAGTCCTACAGAGAAAGTGAACGCGTGTATTCCTTTGGGCCATTTGGTGTGACATCTGTAGCCGATGCTAAACCAGGGTAGCAGGTTGCACTGCGGTTATGTATAGCTTATCTGCCAGCATCAGTCACATGTTGGAGAGCTCTGCTCATGCGTAACCCCAGAATGACGCTGGGTTATCTGTTTAACAACAGTTTAGGGTTGCAGGAAACACAGCTGGTGATACAAAACATGATCTGAGTGATGTAACAGAAAAAAAAGTTCATTAAATGTAAAAGTCAGTATCACGCAGGCCAAAATATCAGACAAAACATTTTAATTTTAATTAAGAATAAAATGCATGACCCTTTTACAAGATTGGCACATGCATTTGTCTAAAGTTACTAACTGTGCTTTCAAAGCATGCAATAGGATTCAAACCCATAACCTTATGACTTTGAGTGCAACTCTACTAGTTACTAGTTACTAGTTAGAAACAGTTAGTCAGTATCAGCATTGGTCCAATGATTCACCACTGCTTCACAAACACACCCAGACACGCTATCAATGCGTGCCTTAAAAAGCCATTGTGCATTTCAACGCATGAAAACGTTGCCAGGAAAACATTAAAAAAATACAGAAAAAAACACTGGGCTGCAGGTTTGTTGAATATCTCTAAATATCTCTAGTTGTTTTCGGAATTTCCCAGCATTCCTCACACATTCCAGCCCTCCTCCCTCAGAGGGTGGCTGGGATCCTTGAACCACAGCCAAGACCTCTTGACCAGCACTCCAACATGACCGAACAAACGCTGAAGCAACGTTATAAAAGCACACAATCAGATCCTCACACTGTCAAAATCACTGCACGTCTAACATGCTCTGATTCTACTCATGCACACTCTCCACTCTCTAAGACCTCAATACGAATATATCCAGTAAGCGAGACCTGTTCCTCCACAGCGACATCCTGCAGGCCTGTTTGGTCCTGGGTTCCGCGGATCCAGCTGATGATCTGGCCCATGTCTATAGCAGTGCTGTATGTCTGGCAGTGTTTCTGTGGCTCTTCCTGCCTCTGTCTGGGTGTGTGTGTGACTGCTGTTGGAGCTACAGCATGTTCCAGGCACAGGGTGAATGGGGAGGAGTTTGGGGGAGAGGTCACTGGAGGAAAGCAGAGGGGTTGTGCAAAGGGGTGGAGTTAGGGTGCTTACTGGAGGCAGGCTCAGATGGAGGGAGGGGGCGTGGCTAAAGAGAGAAGCACATGGAATTTGCACCACCTGACCCAAGACATGCCTGATTCAGTTTTGAAGGATAGCCAAGGCGTATACTTGCATGCTTACATGCTATTATATACAATCAAAGTACAAACTAATTTGAGGAGAGAGTGGCTTATTTTTAATGCATGGACTTAGACTAGTAGGACTAGTAGACAAATAGAGAGACAGAAAAACATGACTGCTAGTTACATGTTGTGTTTTAGCATTTTAGCACTGGATGCTCATACAGTGTTTGCCGTGTCTGTCTTATTAACTAGATTAACCACCAAGCCGTCCCCGCCCAACCAGTTTCATCAAAACAAGAGTGCAGGTTGACCAGCATTTTTTTGCTCGTAACAACATAGCTGTGCTTGACGACCAGCTAGACCAGCACCAAACCAGCAGAAACCTGGTCTAAGCTAGTCTTATGAGCAGGGTAGGAACACTGCTTTAATTCATGTAAATTACAAGTGAGACTAAGATTTATGAACTCTGACCCAAAGCATGCAAACTAAACAAAGACGAACTAAAAGACCCTTTTCCACCAGGAAGACAGTATTCAAAACAATGTTTCAATAATGCAGTGTAATATAAGCTTTGCACGATGATAATATACAGCTAAGTGAGGGAATAAAGTTAACCTCAACTTAATCACACACCTGCCTGTTATAAAACATTCCACTTAAACGCCTAAATGCCCAAACTCAATGTGCTTCAGGTATCCACCCCAGATGCTCCGAACAAAGCATGCTTGTTCGATTAGACACCTCAGTAAAAGTGTCTGGGTGTGGTCCTCCAAGCATCCATGACTTCCAACCGACAAATCATGTTCACTCAGATGCAGATACGCGGTTATGCGTGTTAAACGTCTGAACACCGTTTGTGTGGTTAACAGGCACTGCATTTTTTTTAAACCATTAATATAACTTATAACATAAATATAATATAACATAAATATTGTTCTTGCGGGGGAGCAAACATTTTAAATATTTGTAAACAAACATTTAAATTTTTGGAAATATCACAGCAAAGCCGTTTGTGGAACTACAACAAACTCGCAATAAAAACTCTAAAGATACCTTACAGTTCAACTCGCGTGTTTCTAAACAAAGTAATAAAATATTAGCTGACAACGGCCTTTTTTTACACTTGATGAATTTATGAGCTGTATATTCTCTTTTATAAAAGCAGACAGCTGGGAGCAATACAGCATTGTGGCCGTGCTAAAATGAAGAATTTAGTAACGGCTATGACATGAAACACACAATCATCTAGCTAATGTTTATATCGCTACACAGCACCTTAACTTTTAGCCTAGCTAACTTTACATGTCATGGACTATATTTAGCATATATATGTGTGTGTGT
>JAZGTI010004192.1:0-28690 GCA_036877585.1 Botia kubotai | reverse complement strand
GATGTGTACGCGCCGCCATCTTGGTCTTGACTAAAGTCAAAGTCAGCTTTATTGTCAATTCTGCCACATGTACAGGACATACAGAGAATTGAAATTGCGTTAATCTCAGACCCTTGGTGCATAACAGATAATATTAAATACAAAAGGTAGAGTTTTAAAAGGACGAATAAATACAATTATACATATAATCTAAAAAAATGGAAAATACAATATACAAGTAAGGGGACATGGCAGAGAGTGCAAACCAAACAGAGTAGTGCAAATGCAAACAGTGTAGTACAAACAGAGCTAGTAAATATGATAAAGTGACAAAGAGTAGTCTTATAACAGACAAGAGGTAGTTATGAGGTAGCTAGCAGACCAATGCTGCACAAAGTGACTGGTGCAGGTCTGTGAGTGTGTTTGTGAGTACGTGTCAGAGTTCAGAAAGTACTGTCACTTCCTGACAGCCTGATGGATGAGCTGTCGTTCAGTCTGCTGATCCTGGCCTGGAGACTCCGCAGCCTCCTCCCTGATGGCAGCAGGCTAAAGAAGCTATGCATTGAGTGGGTGGGATCAGCTGCTATGCAGAGGGCTTTTTTGGTGAGATGGGTGCTGTAGATGTCCTGGAGGGAGGAGAGAGGGACACCAACTATCTTCTCAGCTGCTCTCACTATGCGTTGGAGAGTTTTGTGGCAGGACGCATTGCAGGCGCCAAACCACAAAGTAATGCAGCTGGACGGGATGCACTTGATGGTGCCTCTGTAGAAGGTGCACGTGATGGGGGCTAGTGCTCTTGCTCTTCTTAGTTTGCGGAGGAAGTAGAGACGCTGCTGTGATTTCTTGGCCGGTGCAATGTTGTTGTTCACCCAGGAGAGATCCTCAGTGATGTGCACACCCAGGATCTTGGTGCTGCTTATTCTCTCCACAGACGCACCATTGATGGTCAGAGGAGCATGTTGAGTGAGCGCTCTCCTGAAGTCAACAACAATCTCCATCGTCTTCTCCACATTCAGAGAGAGTTGTCTCTTGATGTCTCTGCACCACCCGGCCAGGCGGCTCACCTCACTTCTGTAGTTTGTCTCATTCCTGTTGCTAATAAGACCTCCACCACAGTTGGTCATCCGCAAACTTGATGAAGAGGTTGGAGCTGTGTGACGGTGCGCAGTTGTGGGTCAGCAGAGTGAAAAGGAAGGGGCTCAGCACACATCCTTGAGGGGCCCCTGTGTTCAAAGTGATGGTGCTGGATGTGTTACTGCCGACCTGTACTGCTTGTGGTCTTCCCGTGAGGAAATCCAACAGCCAGTTACACAGTGAGGTGTTGAGCCCCAGCTGGACCAGTTTTTGAGTGAGCTGTTGGGGGATGATAGTGTTAAATGCTGAACTGAAGTCTATGAACAGCATTAGGACGTAGTATTCTGAGTCTTTTTCTCCAGATGTGTGAGTGCTGAGTGGAGTGCAGTGGAGATGTCATCATCTGTCGAGCGGTTGGACCAATACGTAAACTGTAAGGGGTGCTGTAGTATGTGGCAGCCTGCTTAAACATACTCCAGTCTGTGGTGTTGAAGCAGTCCTGTAAAGCCTCTGAAGACCCTTCCGGCCACATTTGTATCTGCTTACAAACCGGTTTGATGTCTTTACCGAACGGTATGTAAGCAGGCATTAGCATGACAGTAATGTGGTCTGAGGCACCCAGGTGGGGGAGGGGAATACCTTGTGAGCTCCTCTCTGGGTGGTGTAAACATGGTCCAGTGTGTTATTTCCCCGTGTTGGAAAGTCTGTGTGTTGCTTTTTTTTTGGTAAACACACTCTTTAGGTCTGCATGGTTGAAATCCCCAGCCAGGATGAGAAAAGCATCTGGGTGGGCAGTCTGCTGCTCATTGATGTGCTGGTACAGTTGATTCAATGCCTCACTCCTGTTGTTGCTGTTGGAGGTGGGAGGGATGAACACAGCGAAAAGCAGTATGGCTGTATATTGCCTCGGTAGATACCATAAACTCCACCACTGCTGAGCAGTATTTGCAGACCACAACATCATTACGGCACCAGGCGTCATTGATGTAAACACAAAGCCCGCCACCACGGGTCTTACCTCCTGCAACGACAACTCTGTCTGCACGGTAGTGTGTTAGCTGGTCGAGCTGATTGGTGCAGCCCGGGACACTGTCGCTGAGCCATGTTTCCATGAACACAAAATCACAACAGTCCCTTACAGTCCTCTGAGATTAACGATTAGGGCCTCCATTGTGAGCGGGGTGCAGGAGTGGGGGGTCGGTGATTGAGTAGGCCTTTGGAGCAGACCGAGATCTTGCAGCTCTTCAGCATTTGCAGAGTTTAACTTAAGTTTCGTTCTGCCGATGTCGAGCAAAAGTTTTGACTATATGCATGCTTAAGGACAGATGAACGCGACGAAGACGTACAATAACACTGCGACTTACAGGACGAAAACACTGTTTTGTCGGGAGAGAGAGAAGCCGCAGTGTGTGCACGCGCTGCCATCAAAATTAAAAATATTAACAGATAGAACTTTGGATTTTTATTAGTAAATGTATTAGTAAAAGTTTAAAGTAACATTTAACTATAATTAACACGTTTTAGAAGTATGTTTTCATTGTTAATTCATGTGTTAATGTTATTTGCATTTGCATACTAACAAATATAACAAATTGTAATCTGTGTTGACCAGAATCCCAGAGTCTCTCTTTATTGTTTAAGAGCAAACCTCTCTTGCAAAGATGTGATATGCTATCATTGTCTCTCATCAGGACATCAACAGTCTGAATAAGCAGATAGCCCAGCTGCAAGACCTCGTGCGATCCCGCAGTGGGCAAAATGGCCGCCACATCCAGACACATTCCAACACCATTGTTGTCTCCCTGCAGGTAGTCTTACATCTGATATTCCTTCAGTGCACAGCTACTTGAGGCTCTCTAGAAAACATTATCTTGGATTGATCTTGCTGTGATCAATCCAATTTTACTTTGACACAAAATTACCGCATCTTTTATTTTCCTATTGCAAGACAGTACATAATTTAATGATTTGTGGATGTTTGCGTTGCAGTCGAAGCTGGCATCCATGTCTAATGATTTCAAGTCAGTCTTGGAAGTGAGAACAGAGGTATGTTTTCATTTTATCTTAATGACCAGTGCCATCCTTTTACAATGGCATCTATTTCGTGTAGAGCAATTGGCTATCTTTTTCCGTCTACTGTTTCTGTTCAAGTTCACACCACCTTTGTCATTGTTTAATTGGCTAACTCAAAGCAGAAGTAATGAGTTGTAATGTAATCTGGATGTTCACACAGTGTTTGCAATTGATGTATTTTCAATCCTGTTGTCTATGTGTAGAACCTGAAGCAGCAGCGCAGCAGGAGAGAGCAGTTCTCACAGGCTCCTGTCTCTGCCTCACCTCTGCTCGCCAATAACTTCAGTATGTTACTTTCACTTTCATCCACTGTGCTTCTAGCACACATTTAGAATTATTTTCCCCTTCTGAAGGGAAATGTAATCTGTATTTTTTTATACTGATATACATTTTCATTGGTTCCATATAGCTGAAATAAGTAAAACCATGAGACTTATTGATGATTAATAGTAATGTATTTGCAGGGTTCCCATATCAAGAAATGTAAAAGAAATTAAAACCTTAATTAAAACACTATTTATTAAACATGCCAAATCAATCTAAACTATTTTACTAATTTAGTAATCACAGACAACTTGGAAAGATCATGAAAAGTTATTGACGAGAAAGTGTGGGAACTCCATAGTCTTTAGAGTTTTCTGAGAATTAAAACTTGATAGGGTTTTTCAGGCTGCCTGAAGTTAAAGAATGTTTTGCTAGTTTGTGTTTTAAATTTTCACTTTTTATTATGTAAAATATAATTACATCTATAATTTAGTTTTTAAAATGCTTGTATAATTTAATCAGTTGAATGGAGGGGGGCCAGAATTCTTATCCTGTCCAGTTCTTCAGAAGTAGTTTTTTTGTTCTGCAAGCCTTAAATAAACCTTGATCATTTTAACTTGATGAAATAATTAACACACTGTGTAATTTCTTGACGTCACAGACAGTTCAGTTCTTATGCAGGATGAATCCAGGAGTCTGGGAGGAGACGTGGCCATCGACATGGACTCCAGGGCAAACCCTCTGCAGCTGCAGCTCATTGACGAACAGGTGCTGCTCTCTCAAACACCACAGCTGGAGCTACAAATGTTTTGTGTTGCTGCTCATCGCTGAAGGTTTTTAGGGTGTAATCAACAGAATGTCAGTATGTGATTCTCAGACATCTCTCTGTTACATGTATTTGTGTAGGACTCCTACATCCAGAGCCGAGCAGACACAATGCAAAACATTGAGAGCACTATTGTGGAACTGGGTTCCATTTTTCAGCAGTTGGCACACATGGTCAAAGAGCAAGAGGAGACGATCCAGAGGTCAGACAACCACACAAACTGTATCTAAGACAAAACCATAATCTCTACAGTACAACATACGGAGTATAATCACATATACTGTGTTTTAGAGACGTGCTGGACAAACCACAAACATTTAAACTTTTCACATACCAACAAACTGTTAACTATAAACTACAGATCTCTCTGATTTCTTTACATAACATGGCTAAAAAGAAATAATGCTTTAGGGAAACTGCCTGTTTTGTAATTGTGCTGTATAAATAATAGCATCTTCATTTCTGTCTACTTGATTTCTCTGTACTGTACGTAAGAGGTTAGCCGTCTAACTCATTGCAATTTTTAGCTGTTTAGCTGATATCAAAATATCTGGATATTTTGATATTTTGTAAAATATTAGGTATTTATAGTCTCTCGTTTACCAACAGGATCGACGCCAATGTGGAAGACACCCAGCTAAACATAGAAATGGCCCACACTGAGATCCTCAAATACTTCCAGTCTGTCTCATCCAATCGCTGGCTGATGATCAAGATATTCCTTGTTCTCATTGTCTTCTTTATCATCTTTGTGGTCTTCCTCGCTTGATGAGGAACAACCCAAAGTATGAAGGGATCAGAGGAATGGTGCCGAAGGGTTGATGGAGGAGGAAGTGGGGGATAGACCTATGGGCAAATGTGCAAAAATACAAGAGGACCAGTCTGGGGGGGATTCATGGGGGGATTGTGATGCTCATTGGTGAAATGGTTTTAGTCCGAGTGACTTCACTTCAGTCAGATCAGTTGTAAATTCTGTCACTGTTCAGATTCAACTCACTGTAGAGAGAGGATAGTGATGGTGATGATGTTGAAGGAGGAACTGAGATTAAATGTGTCTTTAGAGAGACTGTTCTAATCTACATCTTCATTAAATGTTGAGCCTTCATTTTTAGAATAATTGCATATTTAAAGAGAAGGCCTTTTCTCCCTGAATGGTTTGATTCTCCAAACTGGTTTATTTACATTTTTTTCTGACAGTGTTATCCATAATCAGCGATAACATTTTTACAATAAATTATTGTTCACATTCTGATAAACCTTATAAAATCCCTTATTGATCGCTTTCCATCTGTTTTTATATCAAAGACAGGAAAATTATTTTCTCTTCTGCAGAAATGTCCTGTGACCCCAACATAAAAAAACTTATTTCTCAAAGACAATGTTGCCTGTTTTATGACATTTATAATTTTTTGTGACAATATTGTCATAAATATTAAGCACATTGCCCTTCAGATATACTTGCAATTGTACTTAAATTGTACTTAATTGTACTGTAAAATGGCTGTTACCGCTTACAAAATTTCATGATTTGCAAACCTCATTACAAAATAAGTTTCTTTTTACCATTTTCTTTGTTAAATATATGTTAAATATGTTTTCTTTTGTGGGGAGAAATACATGAAATGGACATTTCTCGACAGTTATAGTGTTATTTAGGACCTTTCAATTACTGGCCCTGTAAATATAGGTTCTGTAATACTATATATAATTTAAAACCATTAAATTGGTGTTTTTCTTTTTATTTGAGTTTGATTCTGCCAAATGCTTAAAACAAGAAAATTGGCTGGTCTTATGATTTTGCTATGCTTTATATAGGAATATGTGAGGTGCAAATGAAGACCAGAGGTTTTTATATAAGAGCTAACTGCTACAGATTTCAATACATTACAGTGAAGTCTAAAGAGACTCCACATGGTTCTGAAGCTACAGACTGCTCATTTATCCCTTCAGGACATGTTTGGTTTCAGATCATGGCTGCATGTGTTGGTTGTTCTGAGTGAGGCTGGAACCAAACATCTGTTAAAGACTAGTACTCTGTTAAATGAGCAAAGCTCAACTTTGGCCACTTTAGCCTCCTGCACAGAGAGTCAGTCTGGAACATAAGATCAGCTCTCTCATACTGTGATGCTGTGAATAATGAAGCAGAAGAGAATGTTAGTGGGGACATTGTCTCAAGAAGCCTTTGATTGGAAGCAACGTTTTCAAGGTCAAACTCTAACAATGTAAAACATGGACACTGTCTTTCTGTCTCACACCACAAGCTCATGAATTATGTCAAGTGTATTATTTAATGAGCACTTTTTATGAAAACTCCTGTTTCCAGGCTTTTTTTTAGCTGAATGGTCTGCATCTCTTGTATAAACTAAACACTGTTGTAATTAAAAGGACAAACAGTACAGAGTAAAACACATGAGAAACTGATTATGACTCGTGTTGCTTTTTTGTTTGTGGTAATCACTATAGAGTAGTGATTGGCTGATTCAGCCAGGCAAATATTAGTCTATCTTGCGTAAGGCAGTGGTGTCAAAAATGCCTTATCAAACAATGGATGATACACATTATTCATTTTCTAAAAGTGTATTCAAATGTAGGTATTGCGATAATTAAGTGTTTACCTTAGTCCCACAAGTTTGTAGATGTCATCCTTAAATTGTATTATATTATCACGATTGGCCATTTAAAAGTCCTTTTAAGGTCTTTCAGAGCTTTACAGAATTCAAAATCTCTTAACACTGTATAGTATAATACTGTATACTGAAAATGTATGCCAAATATATTCATCAGTAAATAAATTTAAAACACTTTATATAGGTAAAAATAATATAGGCTTACAAATGCCTATACCTGAGATCTTTGGTATGATTAACAAATTACTGGGTTAAAGCCGCTGTCTTTCAACATTTCTTTCAGAATCAGATTTTCCTCTCTCTGCTGCCTTCTCTTCAGTTTGTCCTTTATTCCTTTCAGTCTGCATTAAACAAATCTTTTTCTCTCATGCCTTCCATCACCACCTTGCTTTTGCCTATTGTTTCATCTTTAGGTCTCCCTCTGATTCAGCTCTGTGCTGCCTGCTCAAGAGAGGTGATCTCTGGCATGCTGAGACTCCGCCCCTTCCTGGTGCGCATGACAGTTGCCACCTGTTCAGCGGTGTCCTCTTCATCAGACCACGTGTTTTCTTCTTGCAGGTTGTTGCGGGATCCACCAAAGCTTCCCTTCCCACGGCCCAGGGCTCGGAACTTGGATCGGAATGTGACAAAGGAAAGACTTTTACTGCGCTGTTTCTCCCATTGGTTTACACGGTTCTGGAGCTCTGCATCCCCCTGAAGCTCATCCAGGCAGTTTCGCAGGACGCTTCGGAACAGTCTTGGGACCTCTTGCACCTCAGGCTCAAACTCGGACACTAGTTTACGGAATCTGTGCAAAAACAAGATTGAGTATCATGCAGAATCATACAATTCCTACAACTTAACCAGATCTGACCACTTGTTTTTCACTTAATAAAATCTACCTCAGAACTCACTGGTCAATGCTCTTACCTCACAATTACAGGACCACACTGTTGAGGTGGTATCTGAGCACACATGTCCTGCAGGTCCAAAACATCTCCTGGCGTCAACTCATAGGGGACGCGAGGCTGAGGCCCAGCTAACCAGCTGTAGTCTGCAGAGGAAGAGTTCCGGCGTCTGTGACTCTGTGCTTCCTTCTCTAGTCTGATTCGTTCAGTCCGTTTCACCATGGCACCCAGCTCCAGCATCAAAGTGTTGGTCACCAGCTCCTCTGGGGTCCGCTGGCCAGGAACCTTAGGCTCCAGGGAAAACACTACAGACCAGGGGAACATCTGTGTAGGCATAAAGAAAATGGATTAATGTAGAAGATGGATAGAATCAAATCCAGAAGAATTTACATGAAAACTGAGCAGCCAAAATTAAATTTAGAGTGTTGAGTGTATATACAGAAGACATAGATGCTATAACAATAGTGTATAGTGTACTGTATCTATAAATTCATTACAAGCTTATGATATTAGGTTTAGAAGATTGCAACAACAAGCTCCTAATATTTTGGTAAACATCTTAATCACAAAACAGAGTCTGAATATTCTTTTCTGGAAAAACTATTAGCTTCCAGGTCTATATACTACTGTGCACAGTGCAGCTGTTTGGTTCCCAGTGGTTAGGGGTGTTATTTCAACAGTCATTAAATTAAATGCTTGTTTAAGTATATTTACACCAGATTAGCACATTATTTTTACTAGAGTACATTACTGTGGAGTACAAGTATTATACACTTGTTAGCAAAAAGTATCTTCCATGTATTTTAATAACACTCACATGAAATTGATATTAGTAGAGCCAAAATATCAAAATCCCAAATCCATAGGTTTGGTTTCCACCCTGAGACTCCAGATGAGACAGCTCTTCTGTACTGCGTTGAAGACACTGTATATGTGTGTGTAATCCTATATAAATATACAAGCTGGTATTTAGCTATCTGATTAGCTCGATGAACACGCACCTTGCATGTGTAATTGTTGTGACCTCCTCAAAAGGAGCTGACTGCACAAAATGAACACTATGTGCACTTATTATTTATAGTTCTTTGCATTGCATATGCAATTTATATTATAACATTGATGTGTTACATAATTCATTGCATATCTAAGCAGCAGTCTGGTTTGGATCAGTCTGAAAATGGGGAGATAATTGTAGGTGCTATTAAAGGGTTTCCGCTTTATTCAGCACTTCAGAATTTTAATCTGCATGTGTGTGATGATCATGGATTACACTGCAGCTCTACACGTTTCTGAGAAACAAGGGCCAAAAGCAGTAGGGATAATCTGATTACATACTGTTTATACTGATGTTGTTATACCAGTAGTGACCAATAGTGTTACCTAATGCATGACAAATACCTGTAGCATGGTTTGTAGATATGTTCATGTTAAAAGGAAAAGGAAAGATTAGAACCACATTGATAAGGAAATTAAGTCTCTCTACTATTAGGATTTGTTTCAACCTTAAATAAGCATCAGCCTCTGCCTATGTAAAGTATTTGGTTTAATGTCAGATTCTAATACATTTTCTTCTGCAAATGATTGGCTTGTCTATTGTATTGTCTAAATGACCAACAGTTTGATATTCATGTTTTTATACTTAAGACAAATATCGATGACTTTATCCTTTATTAAACTTATTAAAATGTTTACATTTATTCAATACTTAAACGTTAAACAAACTAGCTAAACCCCAGAAGATACTTGTCATTCTGTACCTCTGGTTACCTCCTCAGGCCCCGCCTCTTCTCCTGATGTCACTGACCCCCACGCCTCGCGTCAAATCAAGTTGTACTGCAGTTATGACAGAAGTGGCACGAGACGGTGGCCGCGCGCTTTGTTTTGAACGTTTAAAATAACGACAATCTTAAAAAAACATTAAGCGGTCAAACGTTCCAGACAAAACAGAAAGAAATATTTTTTTATTTTCTTAACAGCCGCGCACGCCGGAGTTTAAGACGCCAAGAGCGCTGTGCTTACTTGGAAAATATCAAAAGTCCGGGTACGTGATCATACATTGTTTAATTTAACTGTAACATGTATTTGATCTGACAGGGATTTGGTTTGTATTTCCTGTATATATGTCTATAAATTATATATACAACCGTTTTATTAGACTCTTTCTGCAGCCTAATAACTATTTTATTCCCCACCCGCCATCGAAACTACGAAACGCACTATGGCAAATACTTACATAATAAATATTAATTAGCCTTGTTTTCGGGAGCGACCAATCAGATGCCCTTGTTAATATTCATGAGACGGTGCTCCACCATAGTAGGATTCCTAAATTCATTTAATATAAAAGCATGTGTATTGCAGACGTGTGGGACATGGCCATTATTAAATATGTATGTACAGTTAATGTCTTTGTTAATTAATTTTCTCATTTTTTGATATTTTTCAATAAATAGCTATAGCATTTTTTTTCTTTTTTTTTTATTACTCTTTTTAAGGTTTTTAACTGTTAAATTCCAGTATGCCAAGGAAAATTCCTCATACATGTAAACACATGGTACTTGGCAATAATGTTGATTCTGATCACCTTTTCTGGTGGTAGTGTTGGCGTCAGCTGTATTTGAAGCTCTGTCTTTGATGCTTTGTAATGTTAATGAAGGTGCACGCATGCCCAGCATGAAGAGCCCTAACCAGGAGATTCACAGTTCAGTGAGACTCATGGGCTGGATTTTCCTCATTCCTCTGTTTAAGCAATGCTGGTGATTTGTTAATGACTGAAAAGCTACACGTAGCAGGAAGAGTGATGGCAATAAAGTAAACAGACACTTTCTCTCTGCGTTTGTATTCACATACACTGTACTTGACATTTCACTCACTAGCCAAAGCTTTGCTTTACTTTAGGCTTTTTAAATGAATTAATCCTCCCTTTAGTTTATGTTTTGGCAGCAGAAGTCCTTTAAGAGTGTTTTCATGATCACACCCACACTAACACTGTGGTTTTAACTCTAAAACATGGATACTGCATATGACTTATTCATCTGTCCTTTTGTCAAAATTGAATGTTATAAATATGTGAACTGTATAATATTATATAATAATGTATAATATTTCTGGTCTAAAACAAGTACAGACAGCTGAGATCTTGTTCCCTGAGGCAGCACACAGGATTTTCGTGAACAACAACTCGAGCCAAAGTTTGGGAATGTTTTAAGAGCTGATACACCTCACTTTCACATCTCACATTCTCCATGTTTCTTATCTCTCAGTATTAGAAAAATGACCGGCATGCTGTTCAGCTGAGATCTTTGAAGCATCGGTTGGTGGTTATCATCGGTTGGTGGTTATCTGTGGCAATGAGTTGGCCGGGTGAGGACTGGACTGTGGGTCTGACCGGTCACGTCCTTCAGAAAGTAAAGCAGCTTCAGGCTCAGAATGAGAAGCTGAGCAAGGAAAGACAGCAGAGACAGCTGCAGCTAGACAACTCAGAAGTAGCACTGCACAAACATAGGCAGAAGGTATGTGATGATGCTCTTATCACACATTATCACGTGTGCTTGGAAAGTAACCAGACATTTGAGCTGTTGAACAGAAAGTTGGTTAAATGAACTTTCTGATTGTGTTGTGGCTTCAAATTTAACCTTTCATTGGTGATAGGTTACCTTGATGTTAAAATTGCATGCTGGTCCAAGCTGGATATATCCATGGAGATAAAATGAGGGCTTTACCTATAAGGGGCCATTCACACAGGATGTGCTCCTGAGTTCAAAAGAGCTAGATAGATTGCAACAGAATGGAGTAAAATGCAGGCATCTTGATATGTGTTTTGTAAAGCCGTTCTATGGTACTGAAAAGTTAAAAATAGAAAAATAAGAATAGATTATGTAACAAGTATTCCGCAAGTTGTTCTAGACATTGTGAAGATCTGACAATGGATTCTGTAAACTGGTTGATTAGTCATTTGCAGTGGTGAAATCTGTCTCTTTGTGATGTCCTTTTTATCCATCCATCTCTGTGTCAGTATGAGGAGGTGCGTGTAGAGCTGGCTGCAGTGCAGAGAGAGCTGGGAGGAGTACGTGAAGCAGCGCAGGTGGAGGTGCGGGCCCGGGAGCGGCTGGCACATGACCTGCAGGTCAAAACGGGACAAGTGCACTCTCTGGAAGGCCAACTTGAATCTGCCAAAAACCTGACACAAAGCCTCACACAGGAGATCAAACGGTGAGAGGCGTGTCACTTCTATACACCAGTACACATTGGAAAAGCTCTTACAAACCATAAGTTTTACACTTTGGTATGTAGGAACCAGCATAATATTTTGAGGGGCAGTGAGCAACCTCCCAGGTCAACCGTATTGCAGCTTGTTAATACACTCAAACACAGGTTATTAATAATGCTGGAAAGGGTTTAATGTCACAGTCACAAACCATGATTTGCAAATGGCATTCAGTGGAGAGACATGCTCATTCTGGATACCATTTGATTAGACAGAAATCTGTGTAGTGTATAGTCTGCATTTTTGCTCTCTGTTAATTGTGTATATCTGCTAAAAGTGAATTTTGTCATTTTTTTAAGAGTGCATTACCATATAGATAATGTAAATATAGGTAATCATAAAATATCTTTATACAGTTTATAACATACAACAAGCATATCTGTCCCATATCTTGACTGTGATCTGCTGATTATGCTGATTAGATTAGATTCAACTTTATTGTCATTACACATGTATGAATACAGGGTAACGAAATACAGTTTAGCATCTAATCAGAAGTGCAAATAGCAGCAAGTGCAATCTTGCTGCTATTTGATCCATAGCTCGATTCTCTCTCTGTTTCTCTTTCCATCTCTCTCTGTAGGCTTGAGGCCGAGCTGGAGAAGCTGCAAAAGAGAAATGGCTCTGGGGATTCCATGTTGTTTTCCACACCTTGTTGGAACATGAACTCTCCCCGGGATCACAATAGTACCATCCTTTACTCTTAATCTGTTTATTTTTCCTCACTTGAGCGCTGTAATTATACTGGCTTTGTCTTTTTACTGGCTTTGTATTTGCACAATGTCCCTCTTTAAAGATTATAGAACATCCCCTGATAAACTAGGTGAAAGAGTGTTTTCTGACTTACTGAAGGTCCCCGAGGGTTGATTGCATAGTACAGTGTGTTATTACATTGTTTGTCTTTCTAGTTTTTGTTTTACTGTGGTGCCCATACTGTGTATGTTTATTTGTGTGGGTGTGTGTGTGTGGGATGGATGTAGAGGGATCATTGTTCATGTAATTGTTCTGTCTGTTTTTACAACCCAATTAAACTCTGCAGGTGGTTTCAGAGCAGAGGATGACAGCAAAGCACAGCCTGTCAGAGTAAGTCATGTACACACAACACTTTTAAGAGCGGAAACCTGTTGCTTTTCTCACTGTGAATCACGTTGTTTATATATACAGTTCCTGATGGTCAGTTGTTTGCCTTATCTTGTTTCCTGTGTAGCAGCAGCTGCAGTTTGGAGACATCCCCAACCCCATGGTGGGTGGGGCTACCTCTCCATTTCCACAGCAACCACAGAAATCCCCACCCCTTCGACGTCACGTTCGCCAATCAGAAGCATCCACTCCCTCCTCAATGTTTCCATGGGAACGTGATGCTCCTAAAGGACCACAAGGACGAGCTTCTTTGGTTTCATCCAGTGATGTCATACTAAAGAACAATGACTCAGGGATAGAAGAGGCTTTGAGGAATGAGATAGATGGTGAGCTTCTCCACAATAGGTTGTGTTTAACATTTAAATTTATATTTTAAATTTTAATATATTTTTATATGAGTTGTCAATGGTATTTCCTTTAAGGGTCTATATTAGGGCGTGTCTGTCTAAAAGTGACTCCTGTGTAAGTAGCCCAGATTCCCAAAAAAGTACTTTATTTACCCTCGTTCTTAATACTGAACCACTGTGGCATTATAGATGAACTCTTCAGGGTGAAAAGCTTTCCAGGATGTTTGCCTGTCTGTAATCTGTTATATAATCATAAATGAAAACCTCATTCAGTCCAGTGTGATTGTGTACTCTGTTACCATGGCAGTCATAGAGAGTATGTTGGTCAAGCCTATCAGTGGCATGGGCAGATTTGTGTAGTGTTTGCATGTAAGTGAGGGTGAAGATTTCTACAGCAGACACAGATTGTGCTGGAAGTGAAGTGGCTATATATGCATTAGAGTCTGTGTGTTTTAAATTAACGATTAATACAGTTTTAGCAAAAGAGAAGTCTCACTTTGCTTTGCTGTGTATGTTTGCCATTAAACAATAAGAGCAGAATTGTTTATTTTTAAAATATCAGTTTAATTTTCTTAAGCTAATTATTACTCATAGATCCATTTTCAAGTAATGCAAACTTTCCTGCTCTGATTGTTTTTACATAATAAAACATGTATTAATAAAAAATGCATTGGCATAGAAACTTTGGCCAATACCACAGTTAATAATAATATAACTATTATTATTTATAATACAGCCAATAACTGATTTGAGGGCTAATATAACTAAAGCTATTGTATGTGCTATGTGAGTTTTATGCAAAATGTGGATAACAATTTAGTTCTTTAAAATCTATTTGTATTTAAAAAATACAAGTTTTGGTCATACTGATATGATCACCGATATAGTATGTCTCTATTATGAAATATGCCTCTATTAAAACAGTGCTAAAAGCAAATGCTGCTTGCATTGTATATCCACAGTTCTAGCTCTTCGGATTTACCTGTTTAAATATAACATGCATTTTTGCCCCGACACAAGCAATGCAAGGAAACGCCACAGTTGGCTTAACTCAGGCGCTAGTTCTTTGACCTGGAACACACCAAGCCGACGGTCAGCCTTCTAGGAGTTTTACTGTTTGTTCTGCACAGTCAGCTGAAGTTGGTCCCTGTTAACTATATTTGGCCGATTTAGCATTTTGCGGATGTCAGATGATTGGTTGTTCAGCTTAGCAAATCAGTGCATGAGAAGAAAAACAGGACATGATGAAACAAGCAAACGACGAAGTCAAGAGGAAACACACAGAATGCTTTTCTAATTTTTTTGCATTTCTCATTCTAATATACAAATACTTTCAAAATATTTGGCTCTCTGGAGCCAGTCAAGTGAATCCGTATATGCGTTGCTTTGTTTATGCTTTGCTATTCTGGTTTTCCATTTTGAGTAATAAATAATGACTACTGCCACCTGCTGGTATGGAAAGTTATTCCTCTTACGCAGGCACAGAACAGATGTGCTGCTCGGCCCTTAGGTGTTGACCGTCGGCTTGGTATGTAGAGGCAACTCTGGATCCAGATGCAGCTGTTTTGAGACAACCTCACAGTCTGCTTTCATCGGTGCTAGTTCGTCAGCATCGTTTCGGTGTGTTACTGGCTTTACACTGTGTAAAAGCAGAAACTAAAGCCGTGTTGTAGTGAATTAAATTAGGTTAGGTAGATCATATTGCCCCTCCCCCTACTGTACTGTAATCAGGGAGCTGCCAGAAAGTCACAACTTAAAGGTAGGGTAGGCAATTTCAGAGAGGCTAGTAATAGCAAGCTAGCTTTGAAAGCAAAAGATTCCTTCAGAACGCTCTCCCAAGCCATGCCTTCTCCAAAACACGTTAACTCGAATATGGTTTGACAGGCAAGTAGGACATCCTATCATTGCATTCGCACCGAATTCAGTGATTGGACGAACACAGAAGATTTATATTTTTAAAGGTAAGGTTAATGTTGTTGTTGTTGTCCTTCCCAGTTCTACATTACATTTGTTGCTCTGAGTACTAACAGCTGTCGCGAAATTGCGCTTTAAAGAGTGTGTAATTTTCCCCTCTGTGCATCAGTTCAGATTAACACAGTTGGCATGAGAGGAGCAGGACGTGCAGAATGGATGTAGAGAGAGAGAATGAGTGAACTAGATAAACTGGCAATTTTTTTTGTCTTTGGCCAGAATTATCTGAATTATCTCTCTTTTTTGTGCTGCCAGTAAGACTAAATTAAAGTGGGTGTGTGTATGTGCATTTAGGACACAGCCGTTTTTGTGTGTGGTAAGAATGTTCTCCATTGTTGTGTGGAGTCATCAATGAGGTAATCAGGATTTGTCATTATTCACACACAGCTGACCCTGACAGCTCTAGACCGCACATCAGAACTGATTCCTCACTGTAAACACGGCCTTCAGATGCCTTTGTGATTGGGATTGTGAATTTACAGGAATGTATATTCTCTGTAATAAAAAGTCACTGTGGCAAATGATTTAGCAGTCATTTAAAGTCTATAAAAATCTGTGTGTAATATAAAGATTTCTAGTATCTTAAGCAGTGGGGTTAAGTTTGACACCTTTTTTCTGAACCTTCAAATTAAATAAACAGGATTTTGTAAATGCTGAAGTATGTTTACAGTACATGGCACGTTTGTTTTTAAAGAGCAGGTCAAAATGGAGTTATATTGTAAATAATTCAGTGACACTGTCTTTGTCTCTCTCTCAGGTCTACGTGTACGGGTGTCAGATCTGCAGCGTGAGGCACAGCTGGAGTCTGAGCATTTGAAGGAAGTAGAGTCTCGTCTCACTCAGGCTCACAGAGATCTCGGCACCAAAGAACAGAATCTAACACGCACTCAGGATCAGCTGACTCGAGCTCAGAGCCACATTACACAGGAGACTGACCGGGTGAGACCACTGCAGGGACCGAACATGCACAAATACAACCCAATACACTGGGTCTCACAAATTTACACACAAAATGTGTCCTGCAGTGTTACATAATGTCTCCTAAAAATATTTAAACAACAATTTTCTCTTGTCAAGCCGTGTCAACTGGCCGCACACATTTATAGTTACCAGTGTAACCCAACATACAAGTCTAATTAAGTTTTTTCATTGAAACAGTGTTTGTATTTAGTGTGTGTAATGTGATGTACCTCTGTGTATGTGTGTTTGTGAGATATACCTCTATAGGTATGTAATATTGAACCTGTGTTTATGTGATGTACCTTTTTGGGTGTGTAATAATGAAGCTTTGTGTGTGTGTAGGCCCAGGCTGCTGAGCAGAGAGTCAAACAGCTTCAGGAGGAGTTGAAGTGTCAGAGGCAGAATGCTGAAACCAGTCGCTGCAATGCAGAACAGCGCAAGAAAGACATGGAGCGAGAACACCAGAGGGTAAGACATGAGTGTGTGTGTGTGTGTGTGTGTGTGTGTGAACAGCGCAGAAAAAACATGGAGCGAGAACACAATCAGATAAGATGTGCATGCAAAATAGAAACAGAAAAATAGAAAGTTGTGATTTGTGTTTGTAGGAACTTCTGGAACAGCAGAGAGAAAGACAAGCTTTGGAGAAAGAACATCAACAGGAAATCAACAGACTGAATCAAGAGATCCAGCAGGCCAGAACCCTCCACAACACACTGCAGGCTCAGCACGACAAGGTACCACAGCTGAGTAGTAAATAAGCAAAACTAGTTATGCTACTAACTAAACTACATTTTTCTGCAGTGTAACAGTACCACAGTGTTTTATAGGTCGTGCAACTATTTAAATATTAAGATTTTTTTCCAACACAGTGGTGCGGTATGACAGAATGCTGTTTTTATGTTGCACTGTATTGCATTGTTTTGCATTGTTGATTTCATAGCATGCCGTTCTTTCTCTTTAGAGTAGCATTGAGAAGTGTGATTTCACTTTGGCAAATATTTGACAATATTTAGTTAAATGATATTGTTAAATAATATTGTCATAATAATATTGCTGTTTGTTATTGTTAAAATCAAAGCACAGAGGTAAAGAATAGTTTACAGTCAGCAGGTCATAGTTGCAAAATTATCTCTCGTATTACCTTGAAAAGATTTATTTTGCGCTAATGACAGGTTGACTGTACATGTATCTCCCTTATTACACGGCCACTTGCTAAAAGAATAAATGATGTTATTATCTAAAAAAGTGAGAGTTAAAATCAGTTGTCTAGGATACTGGCAGTTAGGCTGATAGTGGTCATTATATAAAATGACTATTTGGAATGCGTTTCACAGTGTACTAATGTGAAAGTATTGCCCTTATAAACAAAAGTGTAGTTAACTAGTTTTTTATTGGTAACTAGAAAAGCTTGACTGTTGTTTTTTTAGAGTACCTTAGACTGTGTAGTTTAAAATTAGCTTTCCCAGGACTGCTAGATACAGACACCCACACTTCACTCAGACCTAGAAATGTTATTTAATTTCATTTGTCAGATGATCCTGTTTGTACATTTGTTGAAAATCTTCCTTTGTTTCTTTTCTGCTGTCTTTCTCCTCCTCTCTCTCTGTTTCTCTCTGTCTTTCACTTCGAGTCTCATGGGAGCGGCAGCATGTCCACTGGTCAATGTACTAATGTCACCTCTCTCCCTCTGTCTTTCTGTCTTTTTCTCTCATTCTTTCTCCATACATATCTTTCACTCATTGTCTTATGCTCCTGCTGTTTCTGTGTGTTCTCATGCTTTTATTCCTCTTTTTCTCCGTTTTTTTCTCTCAGAGGACACAAGAGCAGAGGTCAGTGTTGTGTCTTAGTGTCAGTCCTGTCTGAAACTCATAGCATGATTTCACTGGGGTGTCTTGTGTTCAGTACAGGAAGGAGATAAAGAGATTTGACCTTACACATTCTACCCTGTAATGTAAAAATACCCTCTAATAAGTAAATATCTTGATGAACAGCAAACATGTTGTTCAAAACATGTTTCCACTAACTAAAATTACAAATCTATTTTAGACATGTTGTTATTATGTTGTTTATATGCATGTCTAAATTATATAAAGAAGCTATAAAAAAAATTTGCATTTTGGAAATTGCATCATGTTTGTTTTCTGGTAGAACAGAAAGTTTTAAAAGGATGTCTGTATTTTTGTTTTTCATTCCATAAATTGATTAAACTCGATTATGCTCAAATCATCCAGCCATAGTACATATATCAGTTTGTGTGATGTCCTGCATGAATGATTGATAGGAGCCGAACTGTCACTCATACAGCATGATGAGGATTTCATCAAACCTTTCCTCAGTTTCACCTGGCACCCACTAACCCTTCTGACTATCTGTGTGTGTATGTGTGTTTCAGGTCTGTCTGCAGAAGCAGGGTTTAGAGAAAGATCTGGAGGATGTGAAAGGAAAACTGAAGGACACAGAAACTGACCTGAGAGAGAGTCAGAAGAGAGAAAATCAGACTGAGGCCAAACTCATGGTACAGCACACACTGACCTGAGAGAGACACAAGATCCACTTCAATCAACCTAGTTATCTAAATGAGGACTTCCCTTTGAGAGAGAAAGACCCAGTCAAAAAAGAGTCACACAAAACACAACATTTAACCTAACCTAGACTTTACATTGACTTCTAATGTTCCTAAATTAAGCCTATCATAACAGGCATACAACTGTTCAAAAGTTTTTTCCACATTTCAGAATAATAGTAAACCCACTGAAGCTATGAAATAACAAAATTTAACTTTGATAATAATAATAAAGAAGTGTTTAATTAAAATTAAACTGTTATGTTCTAGCATAACATTGTAGTCAACAGTACTGTATACTAATACTAGTTCTAACCCTTCGATACAACTGGGAATAAATCAATTTAATTTCTTTATGAACTATTTTTTCCTTTAATAACAAGGTCCCCACTGTACTATATTTTTCTCAGTATGTTTTTTTCCAAAAGTAGTTAAATTGTATAGTTAATAGTATAATAAGCAGACAGACCAAAGCTGCCAGTGCAACAATACCGTTACTAACTCAGCTAAATTCAGTCTCAGATATAGCTCCATTATCTCCTTATGACTTATGTTTCTCACTGGGGCTTGAGCGTAATCACTTTATTTATAGACTGCATTTAGCAAGAGAGTCACATATCAGTCATGAAAACCTTTATATGCTGTTTAAGAAACTGGACAGAAACCAGTGTTTGAGAGCAGTGAAATATTATATGCAACGATCAGGCTGTGGATATAGTATTACACTGTTTGTCCAATTAGGTACTTTAATTTTGTGTATTTGGGTGTGTGCTTGTGTTAAACACTTTGTGCTATCAGTATGAGGCTTTTTTGCTTACATTTTCATTGGTGGCAATGTAGTTATAATTTAGTTTTTGGCTGCTCATTTACAATAAGTGTCTTATCTTGTTTGACATGTTTGTTTACTTCTTATCTTCTCATGCACTTCTCATCTTGTCCTTTAGGGGGCGCTAAGGGAGGGAGAAAATCTCACTATGTCTTTGGGGCAGATGAAAAAACAGGAGAAAGCTCTACAGGAGGAAGTACAAAGGTTGACAGACGAGCTTGCAGAGGCACTCAGGCACATAAAAGAATTGCAGGGTGAGGCTGGGTTAAATCTCTTTCTTGGGGGAAAAACTATGTTTTAATTGGCCCGCCTTATTACTCATTCCATGTGTTTGCCTCCCTACTGACCAGACTTTGAAAATGCACCTTCTTAAATCACATCTGTGATGATTTAATCAGACAAGCCAAAAAAAAACTCCCACGTCTTACCAATATTGACATTCTAGTGGTTCATAAGGTCGATTCTAGACAATTGATTAAAGCTAATTTATAATGAAGTAGCTGATTGCATTCTAAATACACCCTGGTGACTTGAGTTTTTGAGCCATACATGAATACTCGACTTAATCAGGGTTGTACAAAGTGTATTCATAATGACTGTTAAAAGTAAAATTATAAAAGGCATGGTTCCAACTTCAAATCTGATTGGATGAGCCATTTTTGAACCAGTTGCCTAAGAGTTTAAACCATTTAGTACATAAGTGCAATGTACAAAGTGCAAAAATGCATTGTCTTGGTTTTTCTAATTTTTTGTGTTCTTGTCTTTTTCCTGTAGCTCAGCTGGCCGCTCCTCCTCAACCCGTGTCTGCTACTCACTTTAGCTCTGCAGCAGACTGCTTCTCTCCCTCCATATCCCTACATCATGACCGCTCTCCTCCCTACCACCCCTCTACTCAGAGAAGGAAAGCCCCACAAACAGGTCAAACAAGAGAGGAGGAGAGGATGAAGTATCCCTCTGGCAGAGAGCCAGGAGAGGGCATCGATTCTGAGCACATAAGGAATTTTGGGTCTGAGGAGTCACATAAATTTAGAGCAAAAAGAGTCACGACACATGAGAGAGGGTCTCTGAAACTGAGTAAGACCAATTTGGACACCTCACTGACGGAACAAGATATCGTTATAGAGGATGTGGACAGAGACTCATTTACAGCTGACTCAACTAGCTGTACAGTGTCAAAAAGCGAATCAGATGTTACTCACAACTTACAAAGTGTGGCACATGAGGCATCAGATAACGTACAAAAACGTGACCCTACATCTCTGAAAGATCTCAAAAAAGAGAACACTGAGCTTCGTGATGAGCTTAAAGATGTTAAGTATGAACTTCAGAAGAGGCTTGAAGACCTGGAGTCCCAGAGGAGGGCGGAAGCAGAGGCCAGGAGCAAACTTAAACAGTTGAGCCGCAAACACTCAACCCAGACAGAAAAGCAGCACATTACAGCGCTTGAGCTCAAAGACAGTGTGACCAAACTGGAAATTCAGCTGGAGCAGGAGAAGAAAGAGAGCACAAAACTAAAAGCAGCTCTTGATGTGTTAGAAAGAGAAGTTGAGAAGAGGCAGGAAAAGAGGGAGAAAGACCAGGAAGAAGCCAAAAAGCTGAAGGAAGTCTTAGTTGAGATGGAGCGAAAGGAGACATGCATGAAGGACAAGATGAAGAGAACAAAGAAGGAATTGAAGGACCTTCAGCTGAAGCTTGAACAGGAACGGGAAGAACGAGAGCGGGAAAGAGACGAAGAGAAGAAACAAATCCAAAGAGAGGAAGTGGAAGGACTTAAGATTGCACAGCTTCAAGAAGAGCTGGACAGTCTTCGGAGGTTTGCTAGTTTCGAGGAGAAGATCTCAAAAGACAATGTTCCTGTCTCTTATTTAAAACTAGAATGCCATCTAAACACTAACAATACTGCTCTGGTAGAAAACAAAAATTTGGGTCCTTCTCCTGATATGCAGGAATCCACCTGTGACTCTGTGAACCTTCAGAACACTCTGGACTGCAAAGAAACCAGAGCAATGGAGCTGATTATGGATCTTGGAGCACAAACTGAACTAACAGACCAAGCAGAGACAACCACAGATGGCAAGACATCAGCAGCAGAGAGAGAATGGACTTGCGCAATAAGTTCAGAGGCTACAGATTTGGAAAACACTGCTGTTTTAGTTTTGGAAATAGAGCGTTTGAGAACAGCAAGGGATCGAGAGTTGGAGAAAGCAGAAGTAGCCCAAAGAAAGCTGGAAGACCTACAAAAGGTGGTAACCACTCAGACCAAGCATCTGACCCTGGCTTTTGAAAGCCAGAGCAAGCACATTGAAAACCTGCTGAGAGAGCTGCATGATAAAGAGTGCGCCCTCAAGAGGCAAGGTGAGGAACTGCAGAAATGTCAAGAGACAATCACTTTTCTTGAAGAAGCAAAGCACACTAAGGAGGATATTGTTTTCAGTGAGGCCTCTACACACCTGGGACTGTCTACAGAGATCTCAAGAGAATTAAGTTCTGATTCTGTTATTAGCAACACAAGCATAAGTGACCATGAAATGTTTAATGATGACACGTTGCAGATTTTGAAGGACTCACAGCCTAGCATACAGCTGCCCGTTGAACACTCCATTGGTCAAACCATTGCACAAACCAACACTAGTTATGTGTCCGATAAGCTAGTTTGTAAGTCACATGAATTATGTCTGGCTTCAGACACACACTGTGAATATGCTTCATCTTCTAATGTAAATTCAGAAGGACAAGAACTTTCAAAGGTAATTCATGAGAATGCTGAGGAAACTGAAAACTCTACTGCAATATGCCGTTCTAGCTTGCAAGATCAGTCTGACCAGTCAGAAATTCAGAACTTGCAACACAACATTCCAGAACACTCCACAGATATTTGTGAGCTAGAAAGAGTATGGAAGGAATTACAGGATGCTCGGATTCAGATGAATGTGTTGAAGAATCAGAATGAGGCTCTTGGTTTACAAGGAATCGTGGCAAAGAAAGAGCTGCTGTCTGTCAAACAAGAAAACAAAGAGTTAAAATTAAAACTGAGACCCTTGGATCAAGACACTTCTGCTGATAATACCTCTATGCAAAATGCTGCTTTACCACTAATGAACATGAAATACAATGACTTAAATCAAGAAGGAATTCCAGACGGTGCCTCCTCAGGACCGGAGGAGCCAGTTTTTCATAGTGAAGGCTCTGAAGATGAAAAAATTAAGGGAACAGAGGAGAGCACAGCATGTGAGAATAAGCACCCCTCTACAGCAGGAGTTCAATCTCTTCAGGTGCAGGTAAATTTATGTTGTCAGTACAAGTCACTTGTCTTATTGTGCGTGATTCCTTTTTGTCTGACATCATATGTGACAGCTCTTTATAGCAAAGGGGACCTTAGCCTCTAGCTAAGAACCACTTATAACACCTTAATCACCACACAGCAACGTCCTGTTTAGTTTATTCTCTTTATATTTTGTGTGTCTCAGATTCAGGTGCTACAAAACCAGATCCAGGACCTTTCTGAGCAGAACAGGACTCAAGCTGAAGAACTAGAACTCTGGAAACTCTCGGCCATGGGAGAAACGGTGGGCAGCAGCTCGCCCTCCATCATGCTCAGAGAGTTTCAGATATTCCTCCCCTGCACATCAACCAAGCTGACTACGCAACAGGCAGGGTAATGGACTGTGTTGGCATGTGTTTGAGATTAATTATTAATAAGCAATATAGTTGTGTAAAAAATATTTCTTCATATTGTTTTTAGAAGGCAGTGTGAGGTACTTAAAAGGAATTATGGGTATGCTGGGTCTGAGATTTTGAGGACAGTAAACCCAGGTTCTGTGTATGAGAGTTGTTTATATAGCACTGTTAGTGCAGGATGCTCCACTGTTTCTTTATAACTCTACTCACTGTTTGCTGTAGGAAGGCAATGCACCGGTGCACTGCAGATATGACAACTCTGTGCGGATTAGAGGACGGGAATGACCAGACCAACGTACCCGAGACAAAAAAGATCCATGCTGTGAGTGAATCTCAAGGACCTGCTAAGGTAACTATTAAAAGAACTTGCAACTTTTTTGATCTATTAATTTAAACCACATTCAGATATTGTCAGGAGCGCATTTATAGTGTAAACGTTAATCTGCCCTGATGTGTCCCAAACAGCCATTACATTAAACAAAAGGGAATTTTTGAATCCAGACTTTCTCTCATCACATTCAATTCAGACTGCAAACTTACAGCTGACTTGAATTATAGTCCAATTTATTTTGCCCTGGTGCTATAGAGTAGAACAACTAATATAGAATATCAGTGCAGAAAAAACATGTCATGACATTTGCCTGCAGGTGGAATATCTGAGAGTTTAGATGTTCCTTTAAAGGCTTCTTAACTCTTTTTGTTTTCAGGATCTAATGACTGTAAATGAGAGTCTGATGACTATAGAATATGCTGAAGAATGTGAGAGCAGCTCTGTAATCCACAGCCACGAAAGTCCTCCAGTCTGCATGTCAGATATAATGACCGGTAACACTAAAGATGAACTGTCAATTCTTCAGATTAAACCAGCACAACAGATTGATTTAGTGTCTCCTGTGTATGAGACCAACATGCCTGTTGCCAGAGCGATCAGCCAGGAAGATGCCTTAATCAACCTTTCCATTTCAAGCCAATATCAGACCAAAGTAATCAACTCAAGGCCAATCACGAAGCCCCGTGAGAACAACCATTCCCAGAATTCTGACTTATGTGCTGCGCATAATGAGATTGAAACCATGGAGACTGTTGCTTTGGATAAACACAGGTATTGTCATGGAGATACAACAGATAAACAGAACTGTCACACTACTATAGTGGGTTCAGTACCAAGCGAGAATGAGTTTAACTCTAGTGAGGGTCAAAGAGCAGAGATTAGAAAGGTTACAGGCAATCCTAACAGAATGGAGCTCAAAGATGTCCAGAGTGTGTCTACCCAGACAGAGGAGAGCAGAGAGTTGGGTTTGGATGTCTCCAGTGACCCTCCAGTGACATGCCCTCTCAACCACACCAGCACCCAGACGGATGATGTATGGCTGAAGACCGAGGAAGATGATGAAGAGCCTGCTAATTCGCCGCCCCTCTCCCCCACCCCACACCCTGTTACAAACCAACTGCTGTTGTCCAAGGCCTTCCCTATGAGTGACCCAGCTCACCTTGCAGAACGCATACGACAAAACCGTAGCCGCATGTCTGCCGCTTATGATGACCAAGAGTACGAACCATATGGCCTGCCAGAGGTTGTCATGAAAGGTGAGATTACTCACAAGTAATACAAGTGTCTATAATAACATATACGGTATGGTAATCGATTTCTGTTATGTTTAATTAATACAATTATTATTGGTTCAAATCATTTGGTCTAATGAAATATGTGTGCCAGCATTTGAACTTATTTGGAGATATATAGTTTTAACCAAATAAATATTAGCGATTATATGTGTGTGTAATGTCACAACTACTAATTCTCTTTGGTTGTAAATAACTAAACAGTACGGAACAGGACTGAGCAAAAGAGGAGACAGATCTTAATGATCTCCCATCTTTTCTTTTGATAGGCTTTGCTGACATCCCCAGTGGGCCAGCTTGTCCATATGTCCTGCGCAGGGGACTTCTTGGTACTGATGCAATGCCCCTCCCACTCAGAGAAGCTACACCCCAGGAAGAAAGTGAAGATATAGAGCCGTAGTACTCAACTACTTCTATAGCTTTGCATGCTATTGACTCCCGTAGGTGCTGCATTTCCATGCATGCAATACGATACTACTTGATGATGAACCGTATCAGAAACAGGTTTTACTGAAGTAATTTCACTGCCTCTTTAATCATAATATAATAGCGAAAGAATCCACATCTGTCCAAATCTGAGGCATGTTCTGATTCATATTCTTTAGAATTTAAAAGCATTACACTTTTCTCTTCAGTTTCTCACCTGCTGAATAGCAATGCCATATTGTGCATATTGATGTCATATATTTTCATTTGAGTAGTGGAGCCATTTTGAGCTTTTGCTATATTTCTGTTGGCATAGAGGTGGCGTTAGCCTGTTTGAATTTTAGGATTTATATTTTGTGAATTTTGTGCCTTATTTATTGACAGATACTGTGTGCACTGCTTTGTGAGTGTGTCTTTGTGTGTGTGTGTGTGTGTATTTCTTTCTGTGTGTGTGTGTCTCTCTCTTTCTCACTCTCTCTCTTTCTCTCTCTGTCTGTGTGTGTGTGTGTGTGTGTGTGTGTGTGTGGTATGACTCAGATGAACCGGAGCCTGTTTCCGATCCTTGTATGGTGGTACACTGTCAAAGACTGTTTCTCTTTCTCTCTGTCATCTAACAGCTTTATAATGCACACTAGAATATTTATATTATTTGTCAGTTTGTAATTCAGCATTAGAGAAGCATTTGGATGAATGCATTTTTGATTAGATTAATACATGTAAAGGATTTCATGTGTTTATCTTTTATGCTTCTCTGTGTATTTTTATTTTTCTGTAATTGTTTTTTTTTTCATTTCAGAATGTTTACATTTATTAAGCTTAATAAATGAAATCCAGACGTTTTTAAATCTGCATTCTGTACCAGCCTAATTTGTGAATAATATAAAATGTTTACATTATCATTTTCTAGGGTTTGTACTGATTTTTAAAAAGTCTTAACATTTAAAGTTTAAAAAAGGCTTTAGTTAGCATTTAAAAAGGTCTTGTTTCAAAGGTTTTAAAAATACAACCAATCAAAACATTTTTTTAAATTTATTTTCTTCTGTATCCTGTCTATCTGTCTTGTCACATTTGGAATGGCTTGTATGTCCATTTTTGGGATGTAATGATTGCAAAAGGTGTATTAACTGATTGTGAAGGTTTTTAGTTTCTGAATAGGTTATAATTATATTAAAAACCATATATGAGAGTCCTGATGGTTTATGCCCCCCTACAAATTCTGGTTGCCTTTCAAGGTCGGCCTCTTGATATTGCATCGGTGACGTATTCTAAAATTCTGAAGCCTTGAAATCTAGTGGCTATGTAAGTCCGCATTGAGCCCGATTATCTTTGAATCTTTCTTCTTTCACTCTGAAGTTGTTTTCGCCAAGTGGACTACACAAGTTATAGCGATCCCCTCCTGCGTGCCAGTGAGAACAGAAAAGAAATATGTCACTTCAAGGATGCTGCGTGTGTGGTGGGCCTATTGAGATTCTAGATGTGCTTGATCGGTGCGTTCTGTGCTTGGGCCACTCACAAACCAAAGCGGCACTTGAAAGTCCAACTGCCATTTATGCAAGGACCTGTCAATCAAGATGCTCTGAGCAAGATTGGCTGCACACCCTTTGCATCAGCACAGTGGCAGATCTGGCTCTCCGGGCCATGAAGAAAGTGTCCCAAGGAGCTGGGTGGAGCATGGCCAGTCTAGTGATGCCACAGTCATCTCTGGCTTACACTTGACACCACATGACGCCAATAAAACGCTACCTTTGGATGCCTCTGTGAACCCCAAAGGCTCCTACAATTATGTTGTGGTCTGAACATCCAGATGCTGAGGAGGAAAGTGCCATTTGTTCTGGCGAAGCATTTGTTCAAAATGATTAATGAAAAACAGATCATCACACATATTCAGTCCGGGGACAGGTTTAAACTGATGGACCTGAAGGACACATACCTCCATATTTAAATGTTTTCTGAGATTTGCATTCAAAAGGAGTTATCAGTTCCATTTGGTTTGTCCCTTGCCCCTCGCACTTTCAGAAGTAGTGCAAGGGACTTGAGAATCACAAGCGCAAAGATTCACAAAGATCTTTTTGCTAATCTGATGAACCTTAGTTTATCAGTGAACAAGCAGAAGAGCAAACTTCAGCCCACGCAATCTATTACATATCTCATATGTACATATCTTACATATATCTACAGGAAAGATCCTCATTTTAAATTTGATAATCACTTGACTGTCAGAGGAATGGGTTCAAACCATTTTCAATGCTTTGCCTGCATTTCCATTGGGCAGAGCCATTTCCCTGAAGTCTTTTCAGAGGCTGTTGAGTCTTATGGCAGCTGCAGCCTAAGCTCTATACTGATTGGGTCTGCTACATATGAGACTGCTGCAGCTTTGGCTGAGATATTGCATTCCACAGTCAGCATGGAAAACTGGGAGGATGATGCTGATTTGGGATCTATCCTTACCCTATCCTTGTTGCCCCCTTCAACCCCTGCCTACGAGTGAGTTGAATGTGGTCTCATTTAAGACAACGTTGTTTCTCACTTTAGCATGCAGTAAGCAAGTTGGATATATGCAAACCCTCTCAGTCAACACGACTTGTATGGAGTTTGGGGCTTATGCCTAGAAATGCTTCCAACCCTGATTAGGGCACAAGTTATAGCCCTTCAAGCAATTTATTCCCCCATTACAGCTGTCTTTGTTTACTTGCGTAATCATGGTTCCCTGTGAGTAGGGAATGAGACATTCTGTAAGCTGCTGTAAAAAGTTAGGGTAGTGTTATTTTAACACGGCACAGATTCTGTACATTCCCCAATGCACACAATGATGACAAACCTGGAAAGGAAATGTCTTGGGTTCCTTATGTAACCATGGTTCCCTGAGAGTAGGGATCAAGTTGTATTAACTAGAACTTTGATGTTTTGCTTTCACGCCGTTGAAAGATTCAAAGATAATAGTGTTCAGTGGGGACTTATATACAGTACTGTGCAAAAGTTTTAGGCAGGTGTGAAAAAATGCTGTAAACAAAGAATGCTTTCAAAAATGGAAGTGTTAAACATTTATTTTCATAAATGAACAAATTGCAGTGAATGAACAAAAGAGAAATCTAAATCAAATCAATATTTGGTGTGACCACCATTTGCCTTCAAAACAGCAGCAATTCTTCTAGGTACACT
>JAZGTI010004191.1:0-28829 GCA_036877585.1 Botia kubotai | reverse complement strand
ACACACACACACACACACACACACACACACATACACATACATAGGAGCTGGCTCCCTCTTTCCAGGGCTCAGCCAGCCTGACTCCTCCGCTGACCCGTCCTCAGATCAGGCCAAAATGAGTGAGCAGGGAGGGGTGTGTGTAAATGTTTGTCTGTTGGGGTGTTTGAGGTTCTGAAATGAGATTGAGGGTAAAAAATACCTGATTCCGAAGTGATGTATGTTTTGTATAGTTGTGTCAATCACAAAGCAGTAGAATTAGTCTCTTCCCCAAAAATGCCATTCTTGATATGAAGAGCATCAGAAACATCTGAAAAATTGGCATCAGACAGTCAATTTTAAGCATCATTTCCTGACCTGTCCTGTCCTATCTTGTCATTTCCTATCTTATCCTCCACCATCCTGTCTCGTCGCATCCCATCACATCCTGTCCTCCTTTCTGTGTGTTCTCCTTTTCTATTCGCTCCAGTCTTGAGCCAGTCTGATTCTTGGCCCCTGCTAACTGTGACCAGAATCATCCGGCACCATATTTGTCATTTCCTCCATCCAGTGACATCCAGCACTTCCAGCTCCATTTACATGTCATAGTTCTGTCCATAACTCTGAAATACTTTCATCCATGTGTCTGCTATGCATGCTTGTGATATTTGTGAGGTGCATATGTGATTTGTGTGCGTGTGCATTGGAGGGGTCGTCCACATCTCTCCTCTGCACGGCTCTCAGTGAGGCCCTTTGATGTGCTTTTAGAATGGCCATACAGCTCTCTGCTTTACCTCTCGCTTGACAATTGTTTATTAGTTTTGAAACGGCTTTAGTGGACATCAGGCTCTTGAAGATCGAGAGTTTTAGAAATGGACAACTCACAACTCACCCAAACTCCGCCTCCAGGGCAGGAACCTGGACGGAGACTCGCAGAGATTGTAGGAGGGCGAGAGGAGACCCAAGGACTGCTGATATGGGGATGATGTTCTCAGAAGACAGATGCTGTGAAGGTTTTGGTTTTTAGTGCAGGGTTGGGCACAAAATGTAGAATTGAAGAACAGGCTCATTTGATTTCATGAGACAATTTGAATTAAATTGGCCACACCCCACAGATGATGAAATGAAATAAGCATGGCAGCAAGCGGAATTTACCAAAGTGAAATTTATAAAATGGATTTTTTTAACAAAATGCAACAGTCAGAAATTTAATTAGATAGATTTAGGGCAAAACAAAACAATTACACAAGTAAATTTAACTGAATTAGACTATTTATTTCTTTAATATTTTTGCCTCAGTCAACTGATTTTTTTAACTGAACTTGTTTCTTTAAACCAAAAGCATTTTACACCACCACAAAAAGAGTTGAATTCTGCACCCTGTTCTTCTACTGTAAACAAAAGTTAATTTATTAAATATTGTAGCATAAAGTGGATATAAATTAAATAGGTGGTGTTTCAAATATTTTTTTATTAATATCACCTAATGTTTCTGGAAATACTCCATATGTGGTGCATCGTTCATAATAAAAATTAAAATGTTAAAATCTACTCTTCGAAGTCCGTTTTGATTCTTTTTCCTTAAATTTAAATTCCAATCCTATTTGCTGCCTTCATTCAAATTCAGGTACTGAATTCTTAATCTAATTCTGAATGGTTTCATGTTGGAGTGAGACGGTCACAGAAGAGAGTGAACGAGAAGGGCGAGACCACCCTGGTGCTTAAGAGCTCATTGTGTGTGAGATTTATAGCAATGGTTACTGGTTGTGAGAGGTCTTTGAGAGTACCGTGGAAGGGCTGAGAGAGCGCTGTATAAACGCCTCAAGAGCATTATTAAAGGGTCCTGAATGTGCTGGGACGTCCTGGGCACACCTCTGTCACTGGCTGATTTTTACTGTCTGTTTTAAAATGGTTTCCAATATTTAATCCGATAATCTAATGCTCTTTGTTTTTGACATTTTTTGTCCCATTTAATACTTTTTAGGGAACAGAGAAATTATTTTAAGAAGAAGTCACTATCATTTTATATGTTTATTTATATGTTGGTTTTCCTGTCTCTCATCTCTGAGACCGAATTATGTCATACTTTCATTTCTGTATGGGTTAAAAAACTAAGCCACATCCCTTAGTTCTGACAGCTATTTTATATATATTCTGAATACAGACACTATTTCCTGTGGTTAAAACAGTCATACTGAAATAACACAATGCTATTAATAATTAGGAGGAGTAACTTAAAATTGGTATTACTAAAATTACACCTACCAATTGTGTTGTTGTCTCTGGTTTTCTACAATCAGGAAATATCAACAACTGTTCTGCAGCTGCAAGTGTTCCTGCAGCTCAGTTGATAGAACATTAAATTAGCAGCGCGAAGGTTGTGGGTTCGATGCGAAGGTTGTGGGTTCGATACCCAGGGGAACACGTAAACTGATAAACTGTAAACTGCTTTGGATAAAAGCATCTGCCAAATGCGTAAATGTAAATACAAACGAATGATTGGCACATGATTGGCTGTCATGAAAAATCTGTACCACTTTTTGAAAAGTGTTTTTAAAGTTATTTGTGGTAAAAGACTACATAAGATAGAAAAATAAAAAGAGTGACATGTTTCCAAAGCCCAAAGTGAAGAAAACATTTTTATCAAAAGTAAAACATAGTAATCTATATTTAGTCTCAGTGTTTGATTTGTTAGACTTTTGGTCTAAGAAAGTCTTGGCCATGAAATGACAGATTATTCCAAATGTGATACTAGTATGAAAACCAGACAGTTTTAACATCCAAGCCCCCATAATGGAATTTCTTAAATCTATTTCTATGTGTCTCAGATTTTACGCAGGCTCCTGTCATCGCATGATTTTCTTTTACAGAGAAAAACAAAATCGGGGTTTTAAATTGTATTTAGACATACCACATTTAATTTGATTTGGTTTATCAAACCTCATTTAAAATCAATTAAACGTCTTACATACTATTTATTTTGGTCATTCTGGTGGACAATGAAATTTTCTGACGGTGAAGGTTACCTCAAGAGTTTTAGGAAGGACTTTTAAGCTTCGAACAGTATTTCAAGTGAATTCTGTGAAGTGTTTTGAGTGTGCCTCAGTATAAACAGTGTTTTATATTGATCGTAGATTAATAATCCACACTCAGCAATTTCTCCAGAACCAGTTTTCACAACATTTTTCACATCTTATTCCCAAGAGTCAAAGAGTTACTGAGAGTTCAGCTCGTTCATCTTTCAAATAAGGAGAGATTCCTAGCAAACTGGTCTAATCTGCTTTTGTCACAACTATTACTTTTCTCTCGCTGCTTGGGTTGTGATACGGTCTCTCAGTCAGCCTGAGTCTTATCGCTGTGTATAAAGGGTAAGAAAACACTGAGATGTTTGGTTTCTAATAGGCCTGTGTGGTGTAATTGGCTAATTGCTTTATTTTTCTCTGAAGGGTTCTGTGTTTTGTCATAGGGGCAGGAGGCCATAAACACATATGATCATCTCTCTCACTGTCAAGGCATCCTGAGCTGCGATTGGCTGAGGGCTGAACTGGCACCGTCGTCTATTGGCTGGGCTGAGGATGAATGGCCGTGCTGACATCCAATGGGGCCAGTCGAGGGTGAGCTGAGTGAGATATGGGTCTGCACATTCTTGAGCACTAATCAAATCTTATGAGCTTTCACTGATGGCTGTGTGTTATGTTTGTTGATTTCCCAACATTAGTCTCACAATGTGCCCATGATCTTGTGTATTAGTGTGTGTCTGCGTGTGTGCATGAGACAGAGAGAGAAAGTGTGTGTGTATGTGTGAGAGAGAGGGAAAGATGAATCATATTCATAGACATCTGTATAAATCCTCATTGTGTAAGTACAGAGGGGGGGTTTAGTCAGCGAGTAAACCAGCCTGTTTCCAGAGTTCAAATGCAGGAGGAACCCAGACATGCCTCAAAATGCTTCAAACACACACACACACTCAACCTTAAACACACAGTAATACCTCTCATCTTCAACAATTTTGTAAATGTGGCCCTTACAATTATAGCCAAACCTGTATATACACACACATACAGACATTTTGTAGTGAGTTAATAAAGTTTATATTGAAGAGGTTCTGGGGTCAAAGGTCACATGCTGCCCTCTGCTCAGCCTCCCTTCAGCACTCCATCTAGTGCTCCAACAGGAGTGCCAAAAATATTCTGTGATGGATGCACATCTGAGCTTTACCCTCACTCCCTTTCTGTCTCTCTCTCTCTCTCTCTCTCCATCTCGCTTTCTCTGCTCATCAGGCTGTCTCTCGTCATCTCTATTAATCCAGCTGAAGATAGATATGAACAGTTCCTCTCTTACCATTCTATGATGTCCTGACTGAGACCTGACTGACTGAGACCTGACTGACTGAGACCTGACTGACTGAGACCTGACTGACTGAGACCTGACTGACTGAGACCTGACTGACTGAGACCTGACTGACTGAGACCTGACTGACTGAGAGAGACTGACTGAGTTTTACATTACCTGTTGAAGCGTTATTCATGTCCACAATGAAAAGTGTTATTTTTCTACAGCAGTTGTATCCTTGTTCTTTATTAAGTGCCAGTCGTCACACAAATGGCAACATTTAGAGAGAGAGAGAGAAAGAAAGAGAGATAAGAAAAATAAAGCACTTTCTCCACAAGATTTTCAATAAATAATGACGAATGGTTTTCTTTGTTCCTTACTCGAAGCTTTTTGTAAATGTAATATAGTTATAATGTATAAAATAATGTAATATAATATAGTTATATGGACTATTTTTTACTCTTTTTTTGTAATTTTTAAGTTGCTTTTGTTTGTGTATATAGCATTGCCATTTATATATGGAAAACAAATCTCATTGTTCTGGGAGGAGCTTTCCTTCTGACACACATGACTACAGAAAGACGACATGTCTGGAGGTCTGTTGGGTGGAGGTGGACAGTTACGTTTGTCGCGTGTGTAGCAGACACAACGCGTGGGACACAGGAATCAAGAGGGGGTGTTTTTGAGCTCTGTTTTAGTCAGCTTCCTCTCTGTGCCACAGAACTTCCTGTGTCGGTTCCGTTAAAAGGAGACCCACCAGCTTCCCACCTCCGCCCCCGAGCCAGAACAAGCGTGTAAGTGTGCACAAGAGCACGCAGGTGCCCGTCTTGCCTGTCTCAAGTCATGGCCACCTTCCAAACTCAATTCTCTCCCTTTGCACTTTGTAGAGTAGTCAGTATTTGTCTACAGGGTGTAACTCTTATTAATGTGGCCACTTCAGCGTGTTAAACTCCTAAACTAGAGAGAGAGGTTAGGGTACCAATAATGCATTGCAAGCTGGGTAAACATTTATCACAAAATCACATTCATACACTTAACACCTAAGCACAGCTTTTGCCACTTAGACTGAAGGGCAAATAGAGAGTGTCTGGAACAGTGAGGTCACATGACCTGAAACACTGACTTGTGCCGAAGCGTATGACAGAATAAAATATTTTAAAATCTATTGCATGTCCAAACAAACGTTCTAATGGTTTAGGATATGGACTTACACATATGATGAAATATATCTGTTTATGCTATGGTCATTTTCCATCATTGAATCTCTGTGTTGAGATTGTTATTTAGAGAGTGGAAACCAAAGCCCCTCCTTTACAGACTCTGGCTCTGTGTCTTTCTTTCTTTCTAGTTTGATGTTGTTGTAACTAGAGTATTTGGGTGGGCTTGGACAGTATCAGGTCTTCGACTGACCGACTCCATCATGTTGTTTTCTGGCAACACTACAGACAGATGAAGAAGACATGTTAACTCTATAGCAGAACACATCCCCTTAAACAGAAACTATCCTGGTTTCCATCTCACTCGTGGCACCAGGTTCGAGGACACATGTTGTCGAGTTTATCAAAAGTAGTTTAAGACCAGAAATGACATCCTGTGTGAAATAATGTATTGCTTTCCATGATGAATGTGTGAATGTATCTGTGAGAAGGTGTTTGTTTAAATTTAGCTTCTCTTCAGTGTGCGCTGCGATAAAAATATTGAGACACACTCATTTTTAGTTTATATTGGCCATATGTTTTGTTTGACCTTAATGTGATTGCGAGGAAGCCTGACAGGTGAACTTTTACAGAGATAAATCCCACAGTGCCCTCTAGTGACTAACTTAAAAGCTGCAGAGACGCTTGCTCATTATAATGTACATGCATTTTCGTGTAGCATGTAGCTAATGGTTTGTTTTATCCCCCAGGTTTTCTTTTAAAATATGCACAAATATTGTAAATATTTAATTATCAAAGTCCTGCCACGCACAGAGCAAACTATAAATTTTGAATAATTTGCATTTGATCTGCAGTTTGTAGCCAAAGTAACGTCGCTATATTCAAAAACACGTGACCCAAGGCAAAACCCAGCATGGGTAATTATTAAAAATATAGATTAATGAAGGCCTGTATAAGAGTTATCTGACGGTTGGCAAATTTTGCATTTAACGTTAATTTGTTGATTTGTCAGTCATCGAGACAGTTCTCTTATCTTTCCTTAGTACTGAGGTACCTGCCTTTTCTTAAGCAGTGAAGTCATTAATTGACTGTCGCATCTTTACCTCATTTTGAACATTTTGCATCACAAGTTCATCTAGCATTCTAGTATTAAGGTAAGCATAGCAGACTTATTATTTAAAAATAACGCGAAAATCTAATTATAATCATAATACCCACTACAAAATTTAATCACAATCTCTTACACGATTCATTGTCATGAATCTGCTTGTCCCTGGTGTTAGAAACGTGACATTACTGCCCCAGTGGACGAGAAGTGAACTACATCCTTGAGCGCTTAAAATAGATTTTGATTAACAAGATTTTGAGCTTTGCTTCACGAACCCAGACAAACCAGTTTGCACAGATCTATCATCATTCATGCACTAAAAAGTGTCATGTGCTCTTTCTGGCCCTCTAAAAATGATCAAAGCCATATGTGGTCTGTAGGGCACTTGGCTATTGATACATATAGAGATGATTTGTTGCAGTTTGTTATAAATAGCAAAATGAGATGTTATTAATATTCAATACTTTGAGGAATACTATTGTAAAATGGTGAAAGTCATACATAACTGACAGTCCTCTCATCTTCCGTGTCTCCTTAATGGGTTGTAAACCCAAATCTGTCTGAGCTGGTTTGTCTAGTCCTGTGGTATCAGGAGCCTCATGTAACTGACAGATATAATCATAATCCGCAGATTCCTGTTCTCACTGTCTCTTTAAGACGCATTACATATTACCCTATAGTTCATCTTGAAAGGTTTTGCATGCTACACTAGAACTGTGATAACTGTGATGTCACATCTAACATACATACTGGTGTATACAGGATGGTGAAGTATACAGGATGGTGAAGTATAGTAAGAATTTGATTGGACAAAGTGTCTTAAAGGGGTCATCAATATTTTTGGGTAGAGAAGAGAGAGAGACATTTTTATATATCTGTTAAAGAGTAATTTCAATATTTAAGGATACGCAAATATAAAGATGGCTTCAAAACTAACAGTCATGACCTAAAGACCACAAAAATACACATTGGTTTGATTGACTTTAAAATACCTTGTCAGAATAGGTTTGGGGTTCAGTTTGATATGCTTTTGCACTCACAGACTGTACACTGTACAGATGTACCAAGATGCCCTGCAACTAGTATAATGAGGTACCCCCAAAAACTGTGATGTCACAAGACCCTATCGCCATTCATTACAGCTGTTATATATAATTCATATAGATTAGTGAAAGTGAAAGTGACCTAGTTGTCAGATATGGTAACCCATACCCGAAATGTGACCTCTGCATTTAACCCATCACTGGTGAGGAGTGAACACACACTGCAAGTCATGAGCACACACACACCCGGAGCAGTGGGCAGCACATTACTGCGCCCGGGGAGCAATTGGGGGTTAGGTGCCTTGCTCAAGGGCACTTCAGTTGCAACCCCTCAGTGCTGGAATCGAACCAGCAACCTTCTGATTACAAGTCCAACTCACTAACCAGTAGGCCACAACTGCCCCACTTTATTTAGACGATTATTTAGACAAAAGATTCCTAATATCATTAATTATTAACAACATATCTCCAAATACATAAAAAAATACATTGTGTTTTTTTTCCTAAATTTCAAATGTCTCTCAGAACGGTATTTACACGGCAAATTCAAGGCTGTGCCACTGCAAAAAGCCAGTAAATGCATGTTTCGTTCTTTTAGATTAACAGAGCCAATCAAAGCACAATAAAGCGGCTTTGTGTGAGTAAAGGTTCTCTATATCCTACTAAGTTTTTTTTTGTTTGTGGCCGGGCAGGTTTAGTGGGATTTCAGCAGGACCGGTTTATCCAGGAGAGAACTGGTGCTTGTGTGCTCCCGCAAGGAACTGCTCAGACCTGTTCTCCTCGTCAGAAGGGAGGAGAAGGAGGGTGCTGGAGGGTGCTGGGGAAGGAGGAGGAGAGCAGCGCTGGGCGTATGAAAACTCTATTTTGTTCCCTATCTTTTCCTATCCGGTGTGCGTGTTTGGGGGGATTCAAAAGGACAGCGTTTTGATAAGGAGACCGGGTCGCGTGATTGGCAGGTGACGTGATTGACATCTCTCGGCTGGGGCATCCGCTGTCCACGAGGTGGCACGAGGTCAGTGAGGCAACAGTTTGAACTGTGAGAGTTAAACCGATGGTCAGCAGATTGACGTTTATATCAGCTCAACAACTGGTCTGTGTATCCCATCATGCTTAGCTTTTATTGTATGGTGGGATGTATCGAACGTTTATTATAACATAGTGCATGATCTTCTGCTCACGTGTGTCCAAATGAAAGATTATCATTTATCATTCAAGCTATTTCAGATCAAGGGTGTGGTGGCGTATTTGTTTGGCTGTATTATTTAATGCAGTGACCTGACATTATCTGTTCATAGTCTTGTGGTTTACGTTACAACCGCACCTGTTTCTTTTTAGTATTTATTGTTTTCTCTGTTTTTTCATATTTTCATATTTATGTAAATGTTTCAAATGTTGATAATGTTCGCCACTGTTTATGTAAAAATACAACTCTTAGGTAAATTTAAGGAAGAAATTAGTTGTCAGCAGAATGATTTGCATTATGTGTGTTGAAACTGAATGATAAACTAAAAGTGCATGTTTACAAATGTTAATGCTGTCCTCTCTCGCTTGGTTTTTGTCTGTCTCTGGCTTTTAAATTTTCACTGATTTCCATGCGTTTGGTTAGAAGTTGAGTTTTAACTGGAAATACCCCGGAGTGTTAAATCAAGACCTTAACATGTAATACAGGTCTCTTAAAACATCCACAATGCAACTGCTATTTTAACTGCCAAAAAACAACAACCCAACAAAATCATAGGCAGTGTGATTGTGCAATATCAAGCAGGCATATTTTCCCATGTATTTTATTATTATGCCCCAAGCATGCCTTACTGTCTCTGTCTGTCTGTATGTCCAGCAGCCCCCTAGTTTTGTATGCTGTGTATTAAATAGAAATTATGTCTGCAATAAGACCTATTAGGACACAATATATGAATTCTGACCCCAGATGTCAAGGTCAGAGGTCAGAGGTCAGAGCTGATCCAACTGCTCCTATAGTAAATCTATAAAGTACATTTGATAAATGATATTTATGAATGGAACTCAAAATTGCAAAGTGGTTTGCAAAGTCAGCACAAGCGTGCAGGTTTATAACAAGTCAGTGTGTGTGTGTGAGATGTGTGTGAAAAGTAAATTTCACAGTTCTGATAGACAGGTTCCCTCTTGTACTCACCGCTGTAACGTTAGCTAACGTATCCTGACACGCAGAGAGAGTTTGGCAGCGGGCGAAATCACACAGATGAAAATGCAAAAAAAATTGCATCGGGAGTGTGGGGGGGGGGTAACCACACCCTCAGTAGCATGCTGTATCTCCTCAGGTGGAAGTCTTGCAGACAGTTCTGAACTTCAAGTGCCAGAAAAGCTAATTAAAATGAGCTGTTCTAACCAGATGTTCCTGTGTTGCCTCTGAATTACCTCATTAAGACATAAAACAGTCTTCTTGGAAAATGTGTTAATACGTACCTGCAGCAAACAGTTAACAGTTAAGCAGCTGTATGGAAGAAGCATTTGTTTCCAGTAAAATTGTCGTCAGCACATTGATTTGCCCAAAGCTAAAGTAAGTGCCCGTTCTGGCTTAATCGGCATTAACGTAGCGCTTTGTAAAACTGGATCTGCAGTATGTGATTAGGCTGTTAATTCATATATAGAGATTGTAAATTTCAGGTTTTAGGTCCCTGGTGAAGATTTCAAAGTTTTAGGTCAACACAGTCACTCATGAGGCAAAGATCTGTGCAGATAACACTAAAGATATATCTTTATACATATATACAGTATATATATATATATATATATATATATGTATGTATGTATTTATCTTTAGATATGTCACATATTTAAGAGTTTAAAAGAATCTTATTATAACATTGTCTGTCCTAAAGTTGCTTACTCCCATTAATATCACACTATAATAGTCCAAAATAAACTTCCTGGTCCTGTTTGTCATTATAAGTGCCAGCACACAAACCCATGCTGTGAAAATGCTATCGCTCCCTATTCCGTACTCTCTCTCTTTCACACACACACACACACACACGTGCACAAACACATATACACAAAGTTAGGCCTGCGGTGCTCACCTGGGAAAACCAGTTTGTCAAGGCAAGGTTTTAATAGCTTTGTTATATATGAGCTCAGAAATTCAGGCTCATTTTTAGCAGGGCAACAGTAGAATTCAAGCTGCTTTCAACAGTACCATTAAACTGAGCGAATCTGTATCTTCTTATGAATCTGTATTCTTGTCATTGTTTCCCTCCTTCACTCGCCTTCTCTCTCCCTCTGTCTCTCTTTCTCACTCCCTCCTTCCCACTGTGCTTGTGTTAGGAAGAAGAATCAAGTGGCAGGTGTGTAGGAACACCAACACGGCCATGGAGAGCTTCTCTGAGCTTCTGCAGAAATTGCGAGAGGTCCATGAACATGAGTTAGAAGGTAAGAAGCCTGCGAGATACGTGCTCGCAATACATGTGCCACCAAAGTCATTCAGTTTTGGTTTTGATCAGTCTAGGCTGGGACTCCACCAAGGCATGTGTGACTGTATTGCTGACACAACTACTAATGCATTTAGTTATATTAATAAATTCAATGCATTGTTACCTTAAAAGAATGTTGCTGATTCAATACTGATTCAACACTGATTCAATAGCTGCTTGTTTGATAAGTAATGGGCACCTACTGTAGGATGGAACACTCGGCAAGTAGTAGTTTCATATGGAGCAAGCTGCTTAAAACAGTAGCCCAACTGCTGAAGCAACAATGTAAAGAGATTTACATCTTGAATTGTTGTACTTAAGAATTCATTTACCTGCTAACAAAATATACACACCTAACTTGTTATGTGTCACTGTAAACATGATTTTTGTTTCCAAAAGCTGAAGGACGAGTTAACAGAGAGAATTGACAGCATGTCACAGATGCTGTCGATAGAGCTCAACTTGTATTGAAGCCAGAACATTCCTTTAATGTTACTGAGAATGAAGTCCTAAATTAGAGGCAACAACAAAAAAATAAATAAAATGTTTTGCCATAAAGATTTGATAAAGCTTTTTGTAAGGATGTGACTAGATGGTACTTGTTACTAGGCGTATATTAATGTATGAGCCTGACTTGATGTTTGGTTGTTACGTTACTTGGTCTGACAAGGATAAGCTTTAAAAACGATGTAGTTTTTCTACACTATGAATGTGTGTTTATCCTCCTCTCCCTTTTGCTGTCTCTGTACAGGATGGCAGGAGAAAGTGCTAGAACTGACAAATAAAAGGAATATGTAAGTATAACAATTGCGTGTGTAATATGTAAAGTATAAAAATATGTAAGTATAAAAAGATTTATAAATCCATTAAACAACTACATTAAACATCTGTTAAACAACTAAGCTTGACAAGTACAGTATTGACTGTAACGAATGTTGTGTGTGTGTTGTGATGCAGTGATACAAAGCGTATGGAGGAACTTTACAACAGGAACCAGCAGCTAAAAGAACAGCAACGGATTCTTACTGAAAACATCAAACAGCTGGAAAACAGGTGCGTGTGTGTGTGTGTGTGTGTGTCTAAGCACAGTCTTAAACTGAATCTCATTGGCCACACTGTTGTCTGTTGATTGTCAGGTTGCGAGCCGGGTTGTGTGACAGATGTACAGTCACTCAGGATGTGGCTAAAAAAAGACTGCAGGAATATGAAAACTCTCATCTGCAGAGCTTACAGCATATGTCTCTACTGGGTGAGCTATAAACTGACCTGCAAAACACATATGCAATACCAGTACAATACAGCACCTCTTTAAACCTGCAATAAAGAGAAACTTGCAAATTGAATTGAAAATGAAGAAATATTTACATTTTCAACAACTACTCAATCACTAATAAACTATCATTACATTTGTGACACTGGCTGAATGTTGTCAAGGAGGGGACAACCTTGCCAAAAATGTTTAGTTTCTCTTCAGATTATTACACAGATAATATAGTGTTTAATAAAGTGAGTTGTATAAAATGACAAAAATGTGAAATAGAAGCATTTTCACTAGTGGTCTCAGATCTGGGTATTTTCCAGAAACCTTTTTTGTTATGCTAATTGAAAGTCTCTTCATATCCTGACAGCAATCCCTAGGTGAAGTGGTTTATATTTATGTAAATATATATCTTGTGAAGATGCTGCACGGCCATAAAATGTTCGTCCAATCTTTGCATTAGGTCCAAATGCAATGATACAATATCCTACTTGCCTGTAAAACTATGTATTTGCATACCTCTGCTCACAGTTGGATGAGGCGTGGCTTTAGAGAGTGCTCTGACAGGAGCTTATAAAGCTAGTTTGCTATTGCTAGCCTCTCCAAAATAGCCTATCCTACCCTTAAAGTAAAGTATGCGAAAATGTTACGAAATGTTACAAAACCACAGTGTCGGCCAGTCTTCCTTTGCAATATTAACTGTTTTCATGTCTCAACAGCTAGGTCACAGTTGTATGAATATTAACAATATTTCCTGTTTGTTCACTGCTGCAGTGACTGAGATGAATGCATTAAAGAAAGAAAATGACAAATTGAAAGAGGAGGTGAAGAGCCTGAGGGAACGAACAAAGTCAGTGGAGCATGTTATGTTTCTCTTAAAATATTTCTCTATGATTGTTTGTCTTCTGATTTTTCCAAAAGTGTTTCCTGTAGTTTATCATGAGTAATTACATTGTCCTTATTTACTATCACTGTACGATACTACCAAACATAATCAAGTAGCTTGTGGTTAAGGCTGATTTGAGGGCTATAGTGCAATGTATCGTACAGTATATCTCCGGAATAGCTCATATTTGTCACGTAATAGTCATGCATGAGAATACAGACACGCCTTGTTAACCTTGTAGTGGGCAGAATGGTCTTTCAGAGGACGCGAATGCCCCAGAAATCAAGCTGTCACCTGACGCAGCAGCGGCAGCTGTGACTCTACTGACCTCAAGGATGAAGTCTAGTCACCGGGGACCACCAGGGGACGCCACTGTACTTGCTGCCACTGTCAAACGGGAGACAGAAAACAGTCCAACTGATAGCCTGGGTAAGTTAAAACAGAGAACAATTAAATTTAAGAGGCAATCTTTTAGTTTCAATAATACATTATATATTATGTTCACAGTACCAGTCGTTTTGAACAAAGAAGTACCAGCATTTTGAAAACACCTAGTTATTCTGTATGAATATTAATTTATATTCATAGTAATAATAGTAATAAAAGTAATCAAAACTATAAAATAACACAAATGTAAGTATAGGAAATATGATCAAAAATAGAAAACAAATCAAAGATATCTAATATTTTAACTTTGTAATTTTTGTAAAGAATGTTATAAAAACGTTATATTGTAGCAGTACAAATATCCACAGCCACACTCACATCACATCTGCTTAATTCTGTACAGAGAAATCTTCTGAACACAAACTTATGCAAGGCTGGGCAAGAGCATTTTCATTTGTAAGAAATATTGTGTCTTTAAAATGTTCTTTTTAAATTAATATTCTTTTAAAATATAATTCAATTGACTCGAAAATATTTTCTATTCTTTTCTCCATTGTTTGATCAAATATGTGTTTCACTTTCTCAGGAGTCCAACAAGCCCACAATGTATGGAGCAGAAAGGAGGTGAGAGAAACAAATAGATGCATTTACAATGTAAACAGACAAAGGTCTTACATTCTGAATCTTCTTCTATATCCACAGATCTGCCAGTGTGGAATCAGTGGAACATCCCCCTCTATCTCCTTCACTTTCATCTGCTCTTGGTCTACTGAAGAGCAATTCTGTTTTCTCGTCTGCTGCCCCTGAGGAACGTAGTAACCGGCAACAAATCCATGCTCCTGTTCCCTTCCGGCCACTTCCGATCCCTACTGGTCGCCTCCCATGGTCACTCTCAGAATCCACTGACTGGGTAACGATAGCAGCAGCACCCGCCTCTGGTGTAACTAGCGGTATAGCAGTTCACCCAAGCCAAACCCAAATTCCAAACTCAAATATCCTGCGTTTCCCTAAACTGGTCCCTCCATTGAACGGCCTCTTGTCTCGCGCACGTGACCCGAGCCCCAGCAGCCTGCGGCCTTGGTCAGATCGGCCTTTACGCAGAAGCCTCTCAGAACACGTTGAGAGTAGAGAGAAAAGAGTGGCAGGAGGGGAAGCGGTTACAGCGCCGCCCCAGTGGAGGGTTTCGACAGCGCAGCCGGAGAGAATTTTCGGAGAGAACCTTAGAGAGGAAGAGGGGGAAGCACCATTGGACCTTTCTGAGTCAGGACGCTCCAAAAGCAAAGAAAAAACACAGACTGACACATCATCGTCTTCATCCTCCTCACCACCTGCTCCACTTTCCTCATCCTCTCAGTACCCATCAAGCCCTCAGAGTGACCAGCAGACAGCAGACACAAATACACAGGTAAGTAGGATTTACAAAGGACTAGCACAGTGTAATTCACGATATTTAATTCTTGGCCTATCTAGATATGGGTTTAGAGACCATTTTAATTCATATATAAATTAATTGTACTACTAATTTATTTGGACTTTTTGCAACACAAAAATAAACACAGCAGTACCAAATTACCTAGTAAAGGCAAAATTAAATAAATGTACACTTCTATTATACATTCATAAATGTTTTGTATTAACTGTTAATATGCATTTGTGCATTTATTAGTTTGCTATTTATAGTGACTGTGATCTTGGGCTCATGTTACACAGGAGGAAGTAACACAGGAAAGATGTAAAGAACAGAAAGAGGTAAAGGAAAATGAAACCTTTCCTGCGGCTGAAACATCTGTCAACTCAGACAACAAGAAAATTTCATCAGTTACCATTTCTATCCAACCAGGTGAAGCCTTACCCTCATTGGTCTATTTAACTGGGCTATGCTGTGATATGCTCATTTGGGTTATATGTATATGTCTGCTTTGTCTTCCAGTGTTTATGGAGTCGCTTAAACCTGGAGGACAGGTAAAGCATCCTGTATAGAATGAATAACTAATCTTGGATGTTCTGAGATCAGTTATAACCTCTGATTTATTATGTAATATAAATTCCAGATGGTAAAGTTTGCTGATCCTGGGAGCAGACCAACGGAGCAAGAGGAAAAGGAGAACAATGACCATGAAGCAAGGAGAAAACGACCAGGGCAGGACACTGATTGTAAGGGTGCATTATTTTTTTCATTTGTGCTTCACAAATTATAAACTTAGTATCTTCTGAAATGCACTTTTAAAACTTTAAAATCATTTCCCTGGCGTAGCTCTTTTCCAGCAGTCACTAAAGGTGAAGAAATTACGGCTAAACAGAGGAAGTCCAGGGAACAACCATGCAGAACCAGAGCAAGAATGAAGGTCTATCAATCTGTGTATCTATCTATCTGTCTATCTGTCTCTATCTAAGCTATGTATAATTTTAGCATAAAACTGCTTGTCAATTTTTTGTTGAGCATCGGTCAGTCAGGGGGTGATTGTGTACGAATCTCTTCAGTATATGATGGACCTTTTGTAAATACACAATCACATGACAAGTCAAAACCATACACAGTTTGCTACAGTAGGAAAGCAACACAAACTGACACATCTTACCCCACTACACCAAAATAAATCTGAATCTAGTGTTTCCTATTTTGGTATTTGATTTGAACCTGACAACAATAAATGTTTCAGAATGGCCCGTCAGCAATGAAATACAACTGAATTTTGATGCTTCATTGGGTAGATTTCCCAGCAGTCTTTGGCTGAACCAAAACAGGAAGTCAGTAACTGCTGTCTTTATTGACAAGGGGCTGTCAATGAACTATCAACCGGATATTCTTTTAATTTTAGGAGTTTTTGCTTTTCGTTCATATCATGAATCATCAATGTACATATACTTGTTATACTTTGGTTTTCTTGCTTTGAATGTTAAATGACATTTTAACGCCTGTGCAGTTTGTTTTCACTCTCTCTTTCTTGTATAAGCTGTCATCTATTTTTGTCTAAGCACTATGTCCTGCTTCTTGTAGATGTAACAAAAAACCTCTGCTTCCCCTTTTGCGTTTTCTGTGATGGTAAGCGTATGTTTTGTAATAGTGAATTTTCCACTTGCAGCTGTAGATGCTGTGAAAATGCAAAAGGAGGAAGGATAAAACTGTGAATAGAATTATATTTAAATTCTTTTTGTTTCCAGGCTTATACCCTTGTATTGTATTGCGGTCAAACTATTTTAAAAGCCAGACTAAAGAGCTGGTTCTAAGTTTCCTAAAACTCACTGTTTTGTTACAAAATGGACATATAATTGATGGAGGTTTAATAGTTTGCCAAGTCATCCAGCACTTTTAAAACAAAACTAAAAAATGTTTTGAAATTTGAATTTTGTTTTTAAAAATTTTAAAAATATTTTTGTATTCATGTTTATTGCAATAAATATATAAACAAACCACCTTAACTGATGGCTGTGTGAGACTGACACAGGTTATACTCTGTGTGATTGGGGTTTAACACAGAGTACAGAACACTTCCTTTGATTGGTTACAGTGTTATAGGAAGAAGGGAAATCATGAGAAACACAACTCTGCTGGTGGCTGCTGCTTTATTTTAATCATTTTGCTTTTTTTATCCCATCACCACAAAACAATCATCGCTGGTTATCATACTCCCCCAGCCACTTGCTTTTGAATCAGTGAGTAAAGGTGTATGAGTATAGAGGTATAAATTCTTATAGAAACCCTGAATAAGGCGACAGTATTCTAATATAAATGTTGTACATATTTCATGCAGAAACAAAATAAACTTGTGTGCCAAATGTTAAATGTGTACATTTTTGATATACATTATTTATAATTGCTTAGTAGTTAAAAATGATTATATAAAGTGTACAGTTTCCTCTTTCTGTATAAAGTATTTGCATACACATGTTGTAGGAAGTTGTTTTGCCATTGTGCTTCATCAGTTAATATGGATAGTGTATAGTGTAATATGTAATAGGGGATTTAAAGGTCACTGTTTTCAAGTCTTTGTAACTTATGTAAGGTTCACATAGACAAAACTGTATGTGTGTGTGTTTGTGTTTGTCTATTTCCAAGACATATGTGTCTCTATATGTGATTATGTTTGCACAAACACACAGATCTAATCTCTCTAGTCTTCTAATCTCTCCTGTCTACATCGTTCGTTACCTGCTTTTTCATTATTATTATTATTTATTGTTATTTCATCATGTGTAGATATTTGTTTCACAGAATTTAAGGTATAAAAATGTCATTTACAAGACATTGTTCTCAGCTGACCACATTCTCATTGCTCTCAGCTGACCACAGGGGTCCCACAGGGGTCAGTTCTTGCTCCTATTCTCTTCTCAATATACACAGCTTCTCTAGGTGCAGTCATTAAAGCACATGGCCTCTCATACCACTGCTACGCAGATGACACACAGCTTTACTCTCCATTTTAGCCGGATGACCCCACCATCGCCGCACGACTTTCCATCCACATCTCAGCCTGGATGGAAAAAAATGGCACCTTCAGTTTGACCTTAACAAGACAGAACCTCTGATAATCACTTCACAAACCAACTTCATACTTCACTGGACTACTGCAATGCCCCTCTGGCTGGCCTTTCAGCCAATGCAACTAAACCCCTGCAAATGATTCAGAATGCTGCAGCACGTCTGGTCTACAAGCAACCAAAAAGAGCCCATGTCACACCCCTACTGACCTTACTCCACTGGCTACCTGTAGCCGCCTGCATCCAATTTAAATCTCTGACACTTGCCTTTAGGACAGTCAAAACACACCTGTGTCTCAATTCACAGACACCTGACCAATTCCTAATGCTCTAATTCTCTTTTCTACAAAAGAGAATTAGATAATTCTCTTTTGTCTCTATTATAACTAAGATGCGGATGCAGAGGGTTCCATATGCAGCTCTTTATTAACAAGAATAGTCAATAAACAGGCGAGGGTCGAATAACGGCGAACAGAGCAATACGGGCGAGACAAAATCAAAACGAGGTAACAGGCAAGAGTTGAGGCAGGCAGCAAACAATCGATAACAAAGTCCAAAGCAGAGGCAAGGAAGTTAATATTCTGGCGAGGGTTCCCGCTGACGACCAGTAGGTGGCGGAGCGGCGACCTCCGTAACATCTAGTATCAGAGTACAATATCCACTTGTAAATGTAGCTTGTAGGCTTGTTGGTTCTTAAGACAAATTGTTTAATGCTCTCATCGCTTTTAAGTCGCTTTGGATAAAAGCGTCTGCTAAATGAATAAATGTTCATGTAAATGTAAATGTAGAAGTTGCATAAGAATTTAAACAACTTTTTGCCACTATTCCACGCACACAAAAATCCCTGGTTTCATAGTATTGTATGAAGATTATTGCGTGGTTAGGACATGCGGATATTGACGCGAAATAGTCATGAAAGGTTTCCTCCGACTAGCTTTGGTCTTTGGCTGTGTCTCAACACTTACTAAGCCGCTTGTTTTGACAGTTGTTTTGGACGTCATAGGCAGGTGGCAACATTTGTATGTGTGTGTGCGCGTGTTTGAACGCAGCTAAGATACGCAAAATGTTGTCTAGGTAGGCAGCTCATTTGTTTTTTAAACACAGCCTTTAACTTCCTCTTGGACAGTAAGAGCGCTACAGCGCAATCTTTGTATCTGAGACGCTGGGGCGCGTCACTGTGATGGAGGAGCCGGTGTAAAGGGACCAGAAACATTTTCTTCACCTCAGTCAATTGCCAGGATTTTGTGAATAGAAATATATTTTCAGTGACTTAGAACTGAAGTGGTAAGTTTGCTTAAAATATATACATTTTTCTTTCTTAGAGTTAAACGTGTAGACATTTGCTCGTTTCTTTAATGGTGAATGGCACGTTTCAGGTGAACTTTAAAATATAAATTTTCTATAAAAGAGGTCTTCACCTAAAAAGTTCTTTACCAAAGTACAAAAAGTGTATAATATTAATATTTATTATCAATTCAATATGTCTTTATGTTGATTTTGGGGTTTGATAACAGACTTTTAGATGCATTTTTAAATTTGAATTGATTCTTTAATAATATGAATTTATTAGTCATTTATTAATTATTTTGACCTGTTCTTCACTCAGATTAATTTCTAAACTATGGCATGACGCAGTTCCTTTGTTACCCTCTGCGTTGTGCGCTGCTTGTCACCTATATTTGAGGAACCCATATCAATTTGACATAAAAGCAGACCTAGGTTTATATATATACTGATATGTACTTCCGTTGCTCACTATTGTTTAACAGAACAATAACGGAGGATCACATGTTAATATTTTGCTTCCTCATGTAAAATGAAACTTTTCAGTTACAAACCAGATTACTGATATGCATTAGTGTGGTCAAATGGATGGAGCCTTGATTCTCAGTCCTGCTCAGTTCACTGGGAAACGTGGAGGTGGATCCTTTGTGGTGTGTGGGACAAAACAGTCTGTGTTTAGGATGGGCGACACTGTCAAAGCAAATATGACAATCTCCTCAGGCTAAAATCCGTTATCTTTTCTGAGTCGGAAGAAGGAAATGTACAAGAGATCAAGCCAACATTAAAAGGTTGAGACTGAACCAATGCCTGAGGGATCTCATAAAGAAATCTGTGAGGCTAATCATGTTTAAAACCCTTTGTAACCAAAATCAAACGTATTGACTGTGTGGACAACTTTAAAGAGAAAACACAACATAGGATAACACGCGTAGGGAAATTACTTATTTTTTCTACACATCACACAATTTTTTCTCAAAGCAAATTGTTCCTGAAGGAGTTAATGTCAAATAAAGCCCAGTGATGTTTAACAAACACTTCAATGGTAATAACAGCCTGTCCAGGACAAATAGATTGCCCATGCAAATCAAATATAATATTTTGGTCGTGGTTTTGTAGGGGAACATTTTAAGTGTGTAAATCATCAACACCAAAGGAACTATTAATTTTGATTTATTAATTTTGATTTTTAAACGATTTCTGCTCACTGCAGAGAGGCAGTTTAGAATGTGCTGCTTTCATTCTACTGTACTGACTGCGTAAATATTGTTTATTTTCTACAAATCTGTTGAGTATCCACTCGGTTCAGATACTTTGGGGTATAAGGCAGGTCTGTGTATTTTGGCCGGTGAATTACTGCTTCATGTTCTGCATGTGGGGGTGTTAGGACCGGCTCATTTGAATGAGCTCTGAACATTAAGCCTCAATCAACCACAGTTTCCACTGAGTTGCTTCCGTGTGCAAGAGTGAAGTTAATGACAAACCCACAGACAAGTGTGAAACTAAACTACAGTCTACTAATGTGGAAGTCGGAGCAAGTTCTATTTTCACTGCTGCTACCGAGCATCTCTTTAAGCGTGATACATAAGATTTGGGTGTTTTCATCCTGTTAATTTGTTATCAGCTCTAAATATCAGTGGTGGAAACATTGAGCTGTCTTACAGCTTACTGCTTTCATGATTTTATAGTTCAGCATATGCAACCACCTAATTTGCAGAAATATATTCCCACATTTGTCTGTACTGTATACACTGTACACTCTATTTTAGGTAACAAACTGAAATAGGAAATACGTTTAATAGGAACTCAGAGCAGCCCTTGTTTTGCATATTACTTACTGTTTTGGGTGCACTGTTTCTATGAGCCTAAGAAATGAAAGTAGCACGGATTGTAAAATTGTATATACAATTGTATATACAATCTGTATATAAATTAGTGTACTCTCTTTGTGGTTTATGCCTTCAGGGTTCACCATGGGCTGTGTGGGGTCCAAGCCAGAGCAAGATCCTTTTGGCAAGGCAGTGGGCCATGAAGACAGCCGCGGCCCATCGGGACATTATGTTAAAGACCCCACAGCAGGGTCCAAATCTGTGAGTAGAGGGCCCAGATCTCTGGTAAAGAGACCGAGCTGAATTTGCTGACACATTTTTTGTGTTATTTCAAGTGTGATTGCAGCAGAACAAGTGCTGCGTTGAGGTGATTGTCAGAATGCGCACTTTGTTTTAGCACGTTGTGTGGCCTTGTATACTTCTGGTTTCTAAGAGACTGAGTTGTGAATATCTTAAAACCTGCACAACGTCAAAAAGACACCATCAATTCACGACCTATTTAGGACTGACCTGAAATATTTGTTTTACAATAACATGCTTAACTTTTCTTCTAAACCTGTTTTCTGTTTTGACCATTTACAAATTTAAATATGCATCCTTTATCATGTGGTTCTGGTGTATAGCTGTCCAATTTACATAATGACCATACAATGAGAATGAAATGTCATTTTAAACTTATACCCTGTGCTTAGTTTCCTGGCTGCCCCAGATGTGTTTTCTGCTCTAAAAGGGGAACTGAGACGTCTAGTCTAGTGTCTTGTTAGATAAAAGTCTCTGTCTGAAACATTTTCCCTTTTTTACATCTGTAGGATAGAACCAACACACACCCAACTTCTGGGACAGACGGTAAGTCACATTATAAATATGCAAAATTCTTTTTGGTTCGACACAGCACAGGCTAACCAAATAGTGTCAGTTCACTATAGAATGCGGTAACAGTATCATGCAGTCTGGTTATAGAATGCTGTCGTGCAGTTGTTGTTTATAACCAATACACGTGTGCACGTAACAATATTTAGCACTCTAAAACAGGACATTCCACTGAGAAACACATTTTTACCCTGATAAGATTGCAGCTCCGCACAAGCAGTGTGTATATACTCACCATTGCTAACAAAATTCCTAGATTTAATGATTGTGGTAAATATTATTAATCCAAATTTTTCATCGGTTGAGCTACAGGTGGCGCTGTAGGTAGCAATGACAAGGTCGTGGTTGCGATTTCCTGGAAACATGAATTGATAAAATGTGTAGGATCAAACAGCATTAGCAAAGAGCGTGTGTGAGATTATTAGATAAAACGAGGTTTGACGCCAGTTTTTGGTTTCAGAATTTGTGACTGTGGGATGTGTGATTCATGCTGTAACAGCCTGTCTGGTGCCCACAGGTTCAGAGAACATTGCTATAGCCCTGTATGACTATGAAGCTATGCATGAAGGTGACCTGGGGTTCAAAAAAGGTGACCGACTCAAGATCTTGCAGGAGTAAGTAGAAGGCCTTTTATTTTTCTCTAAGGATTCATAAAACAATACAAATGAATTGACTGGTTGATCTTTAGGTCTGGAGAGTGGTGGAAAGCAGCTTCTCTCAGCACTGGTCAGGAGGGCTTCATTCCCAGTAACTATGTTGCCAAAGACACCCTGGAAACTGAAGAGTGAGTAGATATTTCTGTTATTGTCAGTAAACTAATCATGTAAAAACATCCATCTTGCTTTCAATGCTAGGTTCAAAAATATTTTCAGTGAATATTTTTTAAACATAATGCAGTTTAAACATAGACAGATTTTCACAATGGTGCTCAATACTGTTTTATGAAGATTAACCCATTATATTGTGCATGTATGTGTCTTCAGCTGGTTTTTTAAAGGAGTCAGTAGAAAGGACGCAGAGAGACAGCTGCTGGCCTCCGGAAATAAAACAGGATCCTTTATGATCAGAGACAGTGAGACCACAGCGGGTATGTCACAATCAGTCACACAGAATAGTGTCAATGATTAACTGACAGGACTCTACACTTCTTCATTTAAAAGTTTTAAATACAGCTATGAGTATATATAACAGGGGTGCCCTGTCCTCCTGGAGGGCCGGCGTTCTGCAGAGTTGAGCTCCAATCCCAGTCAAACACACCTGAACCAGCGAATCAAGGTTTTACTAGACAGACTAGAAACTTCTAAGGAGTTGTGTGGGGGCAAGTTAAACTTCACAGAAAACTGGTCCTCCAGGAGCAGGATTGGGCACTTTGAAGAATCTAGACGAATTAACTGTTTTCTTGTATCAGTCATCAGGAACATTTTTACTCTAGCTGCAGATCTACCTAATCTTTGTCTGCATTTATTGATATCATCTGTAACCCCTCCCCTCAGGAAGCTACTCTCTGTCTGTCAGGGACAGCGACCCACCGTCAGGGGACACGGTGAAGCATTATAAGATTCGCACGCTAGATAACGGCGGTTTCTACATCTCCCCACGTATCACCTTCAACACCCTCCAGGACCTCGTCAACCACTACAAGAGTAAGAGTCAGACACACACAGATGCAGAATACTAGAATATATACACATTACGTAACCTTTCATTGGACATCAGATATTTTGTTTCAAATAGACAAAAACGAATTGGATATCCAGTAGATCTTTCTAATAACTTCTTTGGGTCTCTACAGAACAGGGTGATGGACTGTGTCAATCACTCACCAGTCCCTGTATAAGTCCAAAACCCCAAAAACCTTGGGAGAAAGATGCCTGGGAGATCCCACGCGAGTCCCTCAAACTGGATAAGCGACTGGGAGCTGGTCAGTTTGGAGAGGTCTGGATGGGTAAGATTCACACCGTTTTCTCATAATATCATTTATGTTTTAATATGCATTTCCTGTAAGTTAATGAAGTCATCTTTTAATTGGAAACTCTTTATGACATTCACATGAAGTTATCACATTTCGCCCAGAGCGAAATATTTATGTATCCAAATACTATTCAGGGCCACTGTATGTGCGTCACAACTTTTGTCACTGCTGGCTAATTTGTTTAAAATGAAAATTAACAATACCAGTGAAATTTGTTTTGTTTTATATCTCAGCAATATACAATAAGCACACAAAGGTAGCAGTGAAGACTATGAAACCTGGCAGTATGTCTGTGGAGGCTTTCCTTATGGAGGCTAATTTAATGAAGACTCTCCAGCACGACAAACTGGTCCGTCTTAATGCTGTGGTGACCAAAGAGGAACCCATATACATCATTACAGAGTTCATGGAGAAAGGTGTGTTTGACTCTCATGTGCATACAATGAAAATGGTTTCCTATATCTGTATTCACACTRTGTGTGTGTGTGTGTGTGTGTGTGTGTGTGTGTGTGTGTGTGTGTGAATAAACAGGCAGTTTACTGGACTTCCTGAAAAGTGATGAAGGAAATCGAATCCAGTTGCCCAAACTCATTGACTTCTCTGCACAGGTGAGACAGACTGACATTTAGAAGGTCTCATACCATCACAGCAGGTATCTTCCTCCCCCATTATAGTCACATTTTCCCTTGATGTGGAAGACAGGTATTTTAATATTCAAATGTGATAACTGACAGGCAGCAAAATTTGTGTATAGCGGTGTGTGTGTGTTTGTGTGTTAGGGTGTTTGTCTGAGAGAGTGGAGTCTACCATTAACATGATAATCTTGCTTCTTTGTCTATTCGCCACTGGTAAAGCGAAGATAACATCAGTTTGTACTTTTAAAGTTTGCAAATTCTTTTTTAATTGCACAATAAAGTAACACAGCTTTTTTGTCTTGTAATCAGATGTTGCGTTTCAAGATCAAAAAGAGGCTTGAACAAAAAGCAGTGTTGAAAGATTTATAATGAATAATGTGGCGGAACTATTAAAACACAATTGTAATTTGTTTTTTGAATGCAATGGTGCATGGTAGTGGCATTGCAAAAAGGGTGTGACACTGAATTTAAAGGAGGAAGTGAATTGCACACTTAACAAGACAGATGTGAATCTGGCCTGACTGATAAGGCGATACACACACACACATACACACAGACTCATTACAGCTTATCATACCACTACCGGCTCTCAGCCTCATGTTCTTTTGCAGTCAGTGACAAAAGCCTGTATATGCACATCTTCAAATACCCTATGAGAGTACAAACCTCATTCTTTATTAGTTCTGTCTCTCTTCTCCTATCTGACTATAGATAGCAGAAGGCATGGCTTATATCGAACAGAGAAACTACATTCACCGAGACCTTCGAGCCGCCAACATCCTGGTCAATAAGAGTTTAGTGTGTAAGATAGCTGACTTTGGTCTCGCCCGTATTATAGAAGACAACGAATACACGGCCAGGGAAGGTTAGTATGACCACCATTGCCTTGCAAAAAAGACATACTTCAATTCATTGTATTGGGTACACTGAAAGTATTTCTTTATATAGCATTGCTAGCAGAGGCTGTGTTAACATTAATACATACATATTCTTGTCACCTTAGGTGCCAAGTTCCCCATTAAGTGGACCGCTCCAGAGGCCATAAACTACGGTTCCTTCACCATCAAATCAGATGTGTGGTCCTTTGGCATTCTGCTGAACGAAATCATCAGCTATGGTCGCACACCGTACCCAGGTCAGTGCTCTCCAGTGTGCAGTGTGAATGTGCTAAAAGCTTCATTAACAGGGTACTGAAGTTAGACACTTTTAAAAGCATCTGTTTGGTGTTAAATGTAAAAGAAATCGTAAAACACAACATTTTTAAATACAACATTACATTTAAGCATTTAGCAGACACTTTTATCCAAAGCGACTTACAAGGTGAGGAAAACAATGAAGCGAAAATCATAAGGAGGCAATTTGACCTATTCAATTGCAGTTTGACCTATTGACTATATAATCATCCCTGGCTCTATTTAGGTATGACGAATCCTGAGGTGATCCGTGCTCTGGAGAGAGGCTATCGAATGCAACGTCTGGACTCCTGCCCTCAAGAGCTCTATGACATCATGTTGGAATGCTGGAAGAACAAGCCAGAGGACAGACCCACCTTTGAGTACCTGCAGAGTGTACTGGAGGACTTTTATACTGCCACTGAAAGCCAGTATCAGCAACAACCCTAATACATACACACACACACTTTGACATGACTTGCTGTGTATATGCCCAGTACCGTATACATAGATATAAATATACATGCCAAATCAAATTCACTTAATATACTGTAAGTAGTGATGTCAAATGTGACCAGAGTGTTATTTAAGTAACATTTAAATGAACTGTTTAATACAGAAAATGCATATTTTAATAGTTATTTTATTCTTATAATGCAGAACATTTTGCCTTACACTTTGTTGCGACGCAGATGCTATATAACCTTTTATACTGTTATAATGGCTTTATATATGTCATATATAAAGCCTCCTTTCTGATTTATTTAAAACGCCTAATGTCACATGTTGTATGTACCGGAATGGAGAATAAGAGCATTAAAATGAATTTTATTTTTGGATTGTTTGAGTGAGAAATAAGAGCTGAGTTTTAAACAACCTACATTAGGTTTCCCCTTAAATGGGGATGAAGAAATCGTCACAATTGAATTATTGCTCCAAATAACATATTTTTTGTTTGTTTTAAAAAAGAAATTATATTTAGGCCAAGAAGGACTTCAATACGGTGATATTGTGCATTTGTGCATTTCTGGTTAATTTGCTACTGCGATTAGGCTGAAGCTATTTATCAATTGATAGGATACTTGTGTCAATCTATTCATACATCTTGTGTTTAATATATATGTTGATATTTTGTTGAATTTTTGTGCAATAATAATTAAAAGCAGGGTAGGTGATTTGTTCCAGAAACATTTTCTGTTATGCTGGTTGTCTCTTCACATCCTGATAGCAATCAGTTTAGTGGCTAAATATTTTATTTAAATGTATATATATCTTCTGTGGAAGGCGCAGAGCCATAATATGTTCATCCAATCATTGCGTTCATTCCGAATGCAATACCAAGGAGAGCGCTCGGAAGGGAGGGTGGGATTATGCTTTTAAAACTAGCTTGGTATTGCCGTTCCTCCGAAATCGCCTACCGTGCCTTTAAAGATTATATAATTTTCTGCAGTCAGATGTTTAATGTTTAATTAATTAACATTGTTTCTATTTGTGTAAGACATGAGCAGTTTTAGCAGTTTCAAAGTGCATTTCCAACGAAATGTGTGACATGTTTTCCAAAGAGTTACCTATGTAAGCAGCACAAGAACTTGTGTATTTTTAATAAAGATTTAAAAAATCTTTTAAATGTATTTAACTTTGTCATTCATACAAAACGAAAAAATGTGTCATTGAGTTCCTCGCATTTTTAAACATAAACCAGTAAGCCCCATGTAACACACTATTACGCTATTAATACAACAAAAGTCACACATCAAAATTCTCACGAGCGTTGAAGGTGAAAAAATGACAGTGGAAGGATGACGCATTCAGGTCCGCATTCTTCCTGTGACGTCTCCAATGACACGTGTATTCAAGATGGCGGCAGCGATGGTGAGTGCTGATGCTAAAGCCTCTTTTGTTTCTATTTTACAAAAGGTTTAAGTCCACACTAGTAGGGTAGGTTTAATTTTGTACCGTTGTGTGGTGTTCTGTGTAAGTGTCATATGATGTTGTTTCTTTTGTCAGAACTGTCATTGATGATTAAACACAACAGGGTTGCCTAAACAGATAGCAGGGAGCTAACTATCGACTGTTTGCTAGGAGTTAATGTTCTGGTTTAACATTTAAATTAATAATTGGAGACAGGCAGCTCTCTTTACTGTAACGTCCCCGACTGTTTATTGCGATAAGCTTCAGCACACATATGTCAGTTGCTATTGACATCCTCTATTTGCTCTATCAGGTTAATGTATTTGTGTTGCTATAGCAGTCAGGGTCACTCGTAATCCAAGCAGAGTCGATGTTTTAAATAATAACTTCACCGTTGCAGTCAAGATTATCGTAATGTTTTGCTAATACGTGTCGATTTTGTCTGTTGGCAGTGGTGTGATTGTGTTTGTTGAATCACAATCTTGTCACAGTTATGTCACAGTTGAATGGAGTTTCGGCTTAATATGAAGCGTCCTGCCACTACGTCCGTTTATATAATAAAAACCCCAAAATGTCTATTTAAATGAGGTTTTAACAATTGGTCAGCTTGTGTAGATGTATTTTTATGTATGAAACGCCATGTTAATTCGCCTTGTTTTACCTGTTGGTTGATATTGATGTAATTACAGTTTTTAACAGGCCCTGCCACCAATATAAAAATGTAACGCAGAAAACCAAGTTATGCAAAGTTTTATGCAAAACATAAAAACAAACTTACGTGATTAGTGAACGGAAGATTTAGTGACAGCAGTACTGATCCTATAGCTGACAGTTCCATCAGTTGTCTGAATCTGTTAAATCCTGAACAGTGTATATTTTCATGAGATCATGTTGATATTCGATTAGTGCCACATCAGTAAAAACTTGTGGCATTCATTTTCGTAGGAGATGTGGGTGCTGTTGCTGGTGTCCCTGCTGCCTTCAGCAGCACCATTTTATGTACCAGGGGTTGCACCCATGAATTTCCACCAGAACAGCCCAGTGGAAATAAAGGTGAGGCTTTACTCCCTATTTTAACCTTTTATTA